>CAUYQG010290356.1:0-26329 GCA_963574415.1 Tarsius wallacei
TCTGTCCATTTAGCAATATGTAAGCTGTGAGTTTATCGTTGATGGCACTTACTATTTTGAGGTATGTTCCCTCTATACCTAGGTGTTTGAGGGTTTTTATCAAGAAGGGATGCTGGATTTTATCAAAAGTTTTTCTGCATCTAATGATATAATCATGTGGTTCTTGTTTTACATCTATTGATGCATTTAATTACATTTATGGCCTTGCGAATGTTGTACTAGCCCTGCATTCCAGGGATGAAACCTACTTGGTCACGGTGGATGATTTTTGAGATGTGTTTTTGGATACGATTTGCTAGGATCTTGTTGAGAATTTTTGCGTCTATGTTCATAAGGGATATTGACCAGTAGTTCTCTTTTTTTGTTGGACCTTTGCCCGGTTTGGGTATCAGTATGATCATAGCTTCATAGGATGATTTGGGGAGAATTCCATCCTTCTCAATTGACTGGAATACTTTCAGTAGGATTGGTTTCAGCTCCTCCTTGTACATTTTGCAGAATTCTGCTGGAAAGCCATCCGATCCAAGGCTTTTTTTTGTAGGTAAATTTCATATGGCAGAGTCAATTTCCTGGGTTGTTATTGGTCTATTTAGTGTCTCAAATGTCTTCTTGTTTCAACCTGGGGAGGTTGTGTATGTCAGAAGCTCCTCCATTTCATTTAGATTATCAAGTTTGTTTCCATATAGGTATACACAGTAATCTCTGATAATCTTTTGTATTTCTTTGGGGTCAGTTGTGATTTGATCTTTTGCATTTCTGATTGTGTTTATTTGGGCTTTTTCTCTCTTTTTCTTGGTCATTCTGCCTAGAGGTCCATCAATCTTGTTAATTTTTTCAAAGAACCAGCTTTCTGTTTTGTTGATGTTTTCTATGGTATTTTTGTCTTCTAGGTCCCATATTTGGGCTTGTGTTTTGGTGATTTGGATTCTTCTGCCTAAGTTGGGGGTTTGGTGGTCTTCTCTTTCCAGCTCCCTTAGGTGATTTGTTAGGCTCACAACTTCTGATCTTTCCATTTTCTTGATGTGTGCTAATAGAGATATAAATTCCCCTCTTAGAACTGATTTCACAGCATCTTAGAGGCTTTGGTAAGATGTTTCTTCATTATCATTTGTTTCCAGGAATCTTTTAATTTCTGCTTTGATTTCAGTGTTGAACCAGTAGTTGTTCAACATCATGCTGTTTAGATTCCATGTCTTTGTGGGCTTTGGGGAGATGTTGTTGGTGTTGATATTTATTTTTATTCCACTGTGGTCTGAGAATGTGTATGGCAATATTTCAACCTTATGGAATTTGTTTATGCTTGATTTATGGCCAAGGATGTGATTGATCTTGGAGTATATTCCGTGTGGTGATGAGTAGAATGTATATTCTGTGGTTGTTGGGTGGAATAATCTGTACGTATCTATTAAGTCCATTTGGTTGAGTGTCAAATTTAGGTTCTGGATCTCCTTGATGATTTTTTTTTGCCTCATTGATCTAGCTAGGGCTGTTACTTAGTAGTTGCTTTGTAAATGCTGGTGCTCCTGTGTTGGATGCATATATGTTTAGGTTGGATATTTCTTGTTGATGGATTGAACCTTTTATGTAGTGTCCTTTTGCATCTTTAAAAATGTTTGATGGCTTAAAGGCTGTTTTGTCTGATCACAACTCTATTTTGTAAGATCACAACTCCTGCCTTCTTTGGTGATCCATTTGCCTGGAAACTCATTTTCCATCCTTTAACTTTGAGACTGTGTGCGTCCTTTGAGTGAGATGAGTTTCCTGGATGCAGCAAATAATTGGGTCATGGTTTCTTATCCAGTTTGCCATTCTATATCTTTTCAGTGGTGCATTTAGTCCATTCACATTCAGGGTGATTATTGAAATGTTTATTCCTGTCATGAGGTTCTTATGAAGTTTTTTCTTTGTTTGCTTGTTTTCTTTCGGCTTTGGGTTGATGCATATGTGTGTTTTCAAGTTTCTTGTTGTGCTATATTCTCTATTGATTCTGTGCTCTGCTGTTCTCTTGGGAAGAGTGGTCTTTTTTTTTTTTATTTCTTCTGTACTTAATACCTTTTTAAGTGTCTCCTGTAGAGCTGTTCTGGAAGCTGCATAATCTCTTAGGGATTGGATGTCTGGGAAGGATTTTAATTCTCCATCACTGATGAAGCTGAGCTTGGCTGGGTAGGAAATTCTTGGTTGAAATTGTTTATCTTTGAGGACTTTGAATATAGGGCTCTAGCCCCCTCTTGCTTGTAGTGTTTCTGCCGATAGGTCTGCTGCTATTCTGATTGGTTTTCTCCTGTAGGTAGTCTGATCTTTCTCTCTTGCTGTCTTTAGGGTTTTTTCTTTTGTGCCTACTTTGTGTAGGTGAATTATCATGTGGTCTAGGGGTTGGTCTTCTCATTTGATGTTTTGTGGGGGTTCTCTGCATCTCTTGGGCTTGGTTGGTCATATCTCTGGTGATGTGGGGAAAGTTTTCTTGGATTACCTCCTGGAATACTTGCTCCAAGTTGTTCTCCATTTCTCTTTCTTCTTCTGGGATACCATTCAGGCATAGGTTTGGCCTCTTGATATAATCACACATCTCTTGTAGGCTTGTTCTTTATTTCTGAGTCTTCTTTCTATGTTTTTTACAGATCAGGCTAATTCCATGTTCTGGTCTTCAAGTTCTGAGAGTCTTTATTCACATAGACTAATTCTGCTTTCCATGCTTTTCATCTTGTTATTTAATTCCTGGATGAAATTTTTTATTGCCAAAATCTGTTACAAGTTCTTTCAGTGTTGCATCTTGTCTTTCTTGAATCTTATTCACTCTTCCCATCCATTCCCTAATCCCTTTTGTATTCTGAGGCCAGTCATTGGTGACTTCTATTGTTTGGGCACCAAGGTCTGATTTTTCAGGAGTTTTGTCTTTGGTACACTTGAAATTACCTGTTGTCTTCCTTTGGTTTTTCCTCATTTTTGACAGATCTCTTGTTTTTCTCTTTAGTTCTGTAATTCAGCATCAGTGAGAGAGGCTTTCCCTTCTGATGCTTGCTCAGTCCTCTATTTTTCCCCGATCTGGGCTCTGAATTTGTTCTATTTTGAAATAGGATGGTGGATGAGAAACTTTGTTGTCTCTTGTAGTTTTTGAAATTCGACTGAGGTAGGGGATGGGGTGCTAGGATTCAGAAATTACTTGGAAATTACGAAGTTCACTTATTGTGGTATGTGTTCCCTGAGACCCACTCCCCACCACCACTCTATATGATGATGCAAAGCAGAGACCAATGAAAAAACAATTGAACACACACCCCCCCCAAAACAAACTGGAATAACAACAAAGTGTAACAAAACAAACAACAGCAACAAAAAACCAAGAAAACTAAACACATACACACACATGCCTAGCATAAAGTGAATAGAGAAGAAAAACAGAATGACCAGAAAAAACAAAAAACAAAAAAAGGAATTCAGATCAAACCCTCACACATGTATTGACATACACCTTAAACTATGAAAAATTAAAATCAAATACCCGGAAGAACAAAAGAGCAAAAACAAACCATTAACAAAAACAAAACTGAACAATGAACACTCATTTATTCATATACACACATAAACAGACAACGGCAGATAAAAGAAGAAAGAAACAGAAAAAGAAAAAAAGTTCGAGGGGGGGAATGCAGATCAAACCCTCACATACATATTCATGCACAAAGGAAAAATATTTTAAAAATAGATGAACTAACAAAGAATTTTAAAAAATTAAAAAAACCCTGCCCTCTTGTGGCAGGTTCTGTAATTGTTCTTCTAATCAGGTCTCTCCTGCAGAGCCATCTCTTTCTCTCCTCAGTGTCCAAAGCAGGGAAGGAGGAGGGGCACTGGAGGTGGGTGGGGCTGCAGTCCTCTCCTTCCACTCTCCTATGGCCAGGGAGGTCTTCTCCTGTGAGGAGGTGCGGGGTTATCTCTTTCCCAGGTATGTACTTACAGGGGGTGCCCCAGCCAGGCCTATCCTGGAATCGAGTTCTCCTATTGTGACTGACGTCCATGCTCCGCTTGGGTTTGTCCCTCTTAGTCGTGGCCCAGCTGTGTAGGTTTGACATTCAGAAGATTGCTGGGGAGGAGGGGGTTTGGGCCAGCCCCAGACTCACCACTGATCTCTTTGGTGTCCTTCTTCGTCCTTAGTGTCATGGCTGGATCAGGGTGGGGGGTGGGATGCCTGGAACTCAGCACTCATCAGATCCCTCTGTAGTTTGTGCTTTCAGGATATTCCCTCTGGGTCATGGTCAATCCCTGAGGAGTTGATCTGCCAGTCAACAGAGATCGGGTCTGTTGCTCTGTGGTGAGCAAGTCAGAGTACTTTCCTACCCCGCCTTCGAGATGGTGGTGTGGTACCTCTCTTGTCCTCTTCCATGGGAGTTTGCTTCTGGACTCCCTCTGCAGCCCCTGTTGCCAATGCCCTGCCAGGTGCTGAAGTGGTGAGGCAAAGCCTGCAGCCAGCAGTCTCACCTGCCAATGGTGAGGGAGATCCTGGGACAAAAGTCTCTCCCCACTGCTTTTCACAGGAAAACTTCTGTCTGTTTAAAAAAAATGGCACTCAGCTTCTGCGACCTCAGAAGAGCCAGGGACCAAACAGAGAAGCTATAGCACCAGCTATTGCACCAGGGGCCTGGCCACTTGCTCTTGAGCCCCCACTTAGACAGTCTCTCCCAGCATTTTCTTCCCAGGGAGGGTTTTGTTGATTAAAAAAAAAGAAAAGAAAAAGAAAATTGTGCTTGGCATCGGCATCCTGGGAATCACTAGGTTCCAAGCCTAGCAGCTGTGGCACCAGCCACTGTGCCAAGAGAGCCCTGGCTGCTAGCTCCCTAGCCCTCACTCAGTCAGCCACTTACATGTCCACTTGCTCACCAGAGTGTACACAAAATTTTCCATACACTCACTCACTCACACCAGGACTTGCATAGTCCGACTGGCTCGACCGACATCTTTCCCCACCCTCCATAGTTTTTCAAATAAAGGACAGGGTGTCCAAAGGTAAGAGAATAAGGGTTCTTGCTCCTTTCCTGTAACCTCCAGAAGTGCAGACCACTGTAGCACAGGCCGTGTGAAGGAAAAACAAGGAGGGAGCAGGAAGGCGCTTGGGGCCAGCTGAAGAGCGATTTGGGGCCAGTTGATCCTGAAGGCATGACCAAGTCTGAGCATTTGGTATCCTATGTGCTAAGCATGACCCAGGCCCTACAGACACCAAGGCCTGATGAAAGAGCTGCTGGCACTGACAGATCTCCTGGGCTTACATTTTTTCTTTACCAAATCCTGTCTGAATACCACGTCTCCAGCATACAAAACCAAGAACATTCCCTGAGTGAGTCCACTTCTCAACACAAACCACTCCCCAGTGCCTCCCAAGTTCAAGTGTACTTGTTGTCATTGTCTGGGCAGCACGAGGATTTTTTTTTTAAGTGTTTTTCTTTTTTCTTCTGCTTTCTTTTAAGTTTAGAGAATGACTTTTCGTTCTTGAAGTATGCTGTATAGATTGCATGTCTAATTTATTCAGCTTGCCCAGAGACACTTGAGATGATTACAGTGGGAAATTCTGTTTTCTATAAAAACCTAGATGCTGAGTGAGTTATTTTGCCAGGTTCTCCACAGAACTCTGCTCCCCATGGAAATAAAGAGTACTTGATATACCTACTGGGGTGATTCTGAGGTTTTGAGTCCCAGCTTTCTCTGTGTTTCCAGAGCCTCAAGACAGAACTTGTAGCATATTTCCCAAAATTCCATTTAGGAAATATAACACATTCAGAGACATGAGATAATTTCAAGTTCAACATTTCTCTTCCACATTGTCAGCTTCAATTGTATGAATGCCTACTATATCTCAGAGACAGGCTGCTGACTGGAATCATGAGTGACTTGTAAAAATATCATTTAAATTTATTTTCTAAGTTTGTAAACTTTAATGAAGTATAACATACACAGGTAACGACACAGATCAGCCATGCATAGCTCAATTAGTTTTTCACGAATTGGTTAGCATTTATATACAAACCCACCAATCAAGAAACAGAACATTGCCAAGAGGGCTCCAGAAGCCCCCTTGAGACCCCACCTCCCTCTTTTTTTCCTCCCAAGGTGACCAAGACCACAGATTGGTATTGCCTTATCCAATAGTATATTTGTGGGATTAGTCCACGTTGAGTGTAGTTGTAGTTCATTTCTTCTCCTTATTCTTTGGTATTCCATTGGATGAGTATATTGTAATTTATTTATCCAAACCACTGTGAATGACCATTGGGGCTGTTTCTGGCTTTTGCCTATTATGAAGAGTGCTACTATGAGCATTCTTGTTCACAGTAGATGTAATTTTTGTACATGTAATCTCACCATTGCTGTGTTAGGGTTCTCCAGAGAAGCAGAATTAGCATGTGTACATTTTTAAGGAACTGGATCATGCAATTGTGGAGATGCAAGTCCAAAATCTGCAGGGTAGGCTGCAGACTCAGGAAGGAGTTGTGGCTCAAATTCAAAGGTTATCTGTCAGTGGAATTTCTTCAGTCTTGGGGGAGGTCCTTATTTGTTCTATTAAGACTATTAACTTATTAGATGAGGCCCAGCCACACTGGGAGCAGGGTCTGGGATATCTGCTGTACCCAAAGTCTACTGAGTTACATGTTAATCTCATCGAAAAACATCTTCACAGAAATATCCATAATAATGTTTGATCAAACATCTGGGCACTGTGGCCCAGCCAAGTTGACACATAAAATTGACCATCATGGGCCACTTTCTGATTATCTGTTATGTGACTTCTGTGCTGGTGCTGGGTTGAAAGATGATGGCAGGAGTGCTTTACAAAATAGTATGTTAATAGAAAATTTGAGGTATCGTTAGGCCAACAGATCAGGAGAGAATTATCACTGAAAAGATAGTTTTTGTTACAGTTCTCATGAGGAGGAGGCATCCTATACCACACCATGTAGGACCACAAGGGGAAGCACCAGGGTCAGTCAGAAGCAGAAGGGAAATCTGTGGGAAAGAGATTATATTGTGGTCTCTGGAAGAAGGAATGGGTGAGGTAGGGTAAGGTGGCTTCGAAATGGCTGGTTTGAATAATTTCTTTGGGCTCTGGAATATAGGGGCTTTCCCTAGTTGTCTGACACCTGGTCCTGGGGTGATTAGGGTAGGTGGATAGAATATCCCGGAGTGGGAAAGCCTGATAAAGGAGATGGTTGGGTTATGGGCTCTGGATTGACTGGCTTGCATTTACACTCTTAAGTTTGTGGTTCACTATCTGTAGGAATTGGTTCGCCCTGGGAGGGGCAGACCCCTCCAGGGTCTGCAAGACATCAGGTGTCAGAGAATCAGAATATAGAAAAGAAAAGGCAATATGGAGGTAGGAAGAACAGTGGAACAGGACTCAGGGGCCTCAAGTTCATCATTAATCACTGAGTCTTATCACGTCTTGCAGTAACATCGACCACTTTACTGATGAAGAAACCAAAGCTCAGAGAAGTTAATCAGGCCACTGGTAGTGAGGGGGCTGAGCGGAAGCTTAAATCTGAGTCCCTCTGACTTGACAGTCAGCCTTTGTGCTTTTCTCCCTCCCTGGATTGTTTAAAACATGCTATTTCTAAATTTCTAAACCCACAGGGTTATTAGAAGATAATGAGTTTATGTAAGTAAAGCTGCTCTGTAACCAGTGGAGCACTAGATAGATGGAAGGTGAAATTTTTATGAGGTTATATTACAGGGATTTGACTATGATTCAATCTTGAAATATATAAATTCAGTTTATAGGATCTTAGAATCGGGAGGAGTGTTTGGAGACCGTTTGATCCTGTTTCTGTTATCAAACAGGTGGTATCTGAAGCTACTTATTTCTTCCTGGAGAGCAGCCAGACTGTCCCTTGATAACCTTTTATATTATCACCATGAAGAGAAAGAGATCAATGAGTGTTTATTTCACAGTGACTTTGCTTAATAATTTATTTCTTCAGTGTACCCAATAGCACCCTGATGATCTGAACATTATTTAAGAAGCTTCTGGGTGCGCCTAATTTATCCAAAAAACATGGTTGGAGATCTGGCTCAATATACCTTACACAGATTACCAGTCTGATGTCGTTAGTAACAGTCTCACAAAGTTCAGAGTTCTTTGCCTTAGGAAGTGGTAGAAAGAGTCCTGAGCTGGACATAAGGCACTAGTGCTAGTACTGCTCAGCACTGATTGGTGATCTTGGATGGTGACTTGATTATTGTGAGCATCTGTCTTCCCAAGTACAAAACCAGAGGACTGGACTAGATGATGGTTCAAATTCCTTTCAGCATGAACAGGCTACAGTCAATCATTTAGCTAACGTCATCTTGATAGAGGGGCAAAGTACTTGTAAGTAGCCAGGAATCTGGTCACTTTGGTGTCCGGTAGTTAATAAAATGGAAAGATTTACATGAATAGCTAGTTCATCCTTCACTCTCATGCCAGCTATCTGCTGACTCCACTTCCTTGGTTAGCCCTGGGTTACTATAAATTAAACTAACTGCTTTTTCCCGGGAATAGTGCTCTGTAAATCAGCACTGGAGGAGAATGGCTCTGTCAAGAGGGCTTTTCATGGAATACTCTAACCATTGGAAAGACAACATATTATCTGGCAACTGCTTCTGAATATTAGTTTATGTCTTAGCAATTGTTTTCTTAATAATCCAAAGCTGTCAAGGAAGCATAGCTCATGCAGCTTGGAAACTTGCCTCCTCTGCCTGATAGCAGTGTATTCATTGCTTTCCTTCTTCCTAACTGAACCTCTTCTTTCTGTATGTGACACAATTAAATTAACTGACCTGTTCTTGAATAATTAGATCATTAAACAACTCCTCTCCTATTTTTTTTTTAACTAGGAGACAATCTTGTCTAAAGTGAAACTGTACTGGTGCCTGTTTTCATAGTGCCACCCATATGGCTCTCCAGTATGGGCTGGCCCATCATCGGTGAATTGGCAGTTATTTTCAGCACTGCCCCTAAATTTGCAAATAATCAAATTTTTTGTTTTAATTATCTAATTAAGAAACATGGAAGTCATCTCAGTGTCACTTGGAATATCCACATGGGAAAAAAAATGACACTTCTGGGCCACTCGTAGCTGGTTGCCAAGCTTGAGGAATTACTGGAGTTCAAATAGTTGTCTCATTAAAACTGAAGTTAGTGCTGATATTTCCATATAACTGTTAGCCCTGCCCTTACCCAATCCAACATATCAGTGCTAAGCTCAAAAGAAAACTGTGACTTGACTCTTAGATTCCTGTACTTTTCCAGATGCTCTCTAGATTTACTCACAAGTAGGAAAGAAAGGTAAAGCAATCTCCAGTTTGCCTTTCAACCCACAGAGACTCAGTAAATAATTGCAGTGGCCTGTGAGAGATCAGCATCAATTAGGTCACTTTAATGAGAACAAGTCACCCCAGACAATAATAAGGGTGGCAGACTTAATCACCTCCCTGTGGGGAAAATGCACAAAACTGGGCAGTTCATTACTGAAATGGAGACTTGTAGAGAGAAAACTCACAAAATTGAAAATGGAATGCTGTTGATTATATACATGCTGCTGCCAAGGAATAACTTCTCTTCAGGATGTCTTGGTTCTGTATGCCAATAAATCTGGACTCAAAGGATTTAGTTCTGAGGCATTGCATGAGCAGTTGGGATGCTTGGATGTTCAACCCACCAAGAAGGCCTCATGCTGAGAAGTGAGGCGAATGGCACTAACTTGACGTGGATGCTAGGTAGGGCTTGTCACCTTCCTGATGACTTTCTGTGTTTGTGACATAGAATTTTAGCTGCTGGGATCATTTTAATAGAGTGACATAATACTTCTTGCCTGGGGGTGGGGATCACTGGTCATGAAAGAGACTTCATAGGAGGTTAGCCTAGGTTTGAGTTTGTATGTAGAGGATATATCTGGTGTGGCATGTGCTTCACACGCATGCTTCTGGCACTGATGTCTACCTACAGAACACCTGTGACTACCTGTGAACATCTGTGACTGTTGGCCTGAGGGTGGTGGTGTTGTAAGTGTCCACTTAGCCCATGTGTGTTAGGGCAAGCTGGAAGTGCCGGTGCATGCCCTGGAGCAGACTTCAATTAATGACAGACGAAGAATGGAGACTAAGTGGTCCAACTCTCCTGCTTCTTGGTTGGGATAAGTCTGATGCATATCCTACACTGTTTCCCAGACCTCTCCAGTGAACAGTTGCCCACAACACAAACTTGTTGGATAATGCACATTTAATTGACTTCTTTCCCATCCCCATCTCATTTCTCCATGCCATTACCAGTGTTTCCCAGATGAATGAATTCATTTGAATCCTTGCCTCAGGAATGCTTTTGGGGAAGTGCAACCTAATTTAGGGAGTGGGATCACCATGAGACAAGACAGGTTATATGTTACTGGGACATAATGTTGCTGTCCCTGCCCACCACTCTGAAATCTCAGAGGATGATTGGTCAATGTGATACGGCATATTCCTGTTGGCCTCATGGAGAGAGTTAATGTCAGAGAAATTCTCTTTTTCTAGCTCTTGCAAAGTAAAATGATAATGGATATAGTCAGGTTAATGCTAGATTATGCTGCAGTAACAAGTAATTAACATCACAGTTTAATATTGGTTATGTGGTTCTTCTTGGAGACTTTCCAAGAAGAATGACTCAGGAGTTTGGTCTGTTTTCATCTGGGGAAGATGTGAGGTGCATTCTTAAGATGTGAAGGTTCAGACAGCAGCCGTGAGGACTTTCTATGAAGCAAGGGGCTGAGATCTGAGGGGTAGCACAAAATAGGTTCAATACAGGTGGCAAATCGATCTGCAGGCAAGATTTGTGTTAAACATGTCTTAAAAGTAAAATAGATTACAAATTACTTTTTGGAATGTATTCCCAATTTGATTACTAATATGTCAAAAATTCATGCTGTTAGGTTGCTCCAACTCAATAACTGTTGTAAAAGTCTACACAACATCACACAAACAAGTATGGCTAGTTCATCAGCCAAATAACTAGTATCTGATCCAGTGCAGAAAAAGTCAGACCAATCATTTATCAATTTGTATCTTGTATTCTGAAAAAACACATGGTGGTGGGGTGGGACCATACTGACTTTTCAACTGGAAAGGTTGGCAGAGTGTGGGCCCAGTTAAAATCTGTAGCTCTGATTAAGTTGGATAGACTTTTATAGGATTGCTCATCTAGAGTTTTTTTTTTTTAAAAAAAAAACAAAGGAAACAGAAGTAAAAAGAATATAAAATGTAGCTTGAAGGATACAGCCAAGAGAAATTGATGTATTGTTATTTTTTTTCAAATAGTTACATTCTTAAAGTATGAACATAGCATTTTGTCAGGAGACCAGAGTTTGAGCCTCAGCTCAAACATGTCAGTTGTGTCACTTTGAGCAATTTTATAACTTCTCAACTTCAGTTTTCTCTTGTCCAATGTTGGAATGATAATAGTACCTGGGTCTGAGATTTGATGTGGGGATAAAGTTCTTGGTGGGGAATCTGATGTGTGGCAAGTGCTTAATGATAGCTATTATTGTTTATCTCCTGGTGTGTAAAATGGAGCTTCAGTTACTTACTCATTGTGTCAGCAAATATGTATAGAACATCTACTGAATGCTAGGCACTATGCTAGATGGCAGGAATAAAATATTAAGTACAAAGTACAATCCTTGGCATGAAAAGTTCCTGGAGACAGACCTGGGATTGGCAAACTTTTTCTTAAAGCATCAGGTGGTAAGTATTTTAGACTTTATGGGCTATAGGGTATATGTCAAACCCACCCAACTCTACCATTGTAGCAGAAAATTAGCCTTAGAATGATATGTAAATGAATAGACACAGCTGTATTCCAATGAGACTTTATTTGCACAAACAGAGGGTCAGATTTGCCCTGTGGTCATAGTTTGCTGACCACTGAGACAGCTAGCAATAGACAGACATTAATGGCTAGTAGTTATTGAGAGCTCACCATATATTTGTTCACTCATTATTTAACAAAAGCAATGTCCAAATCACTTCACACATATTGACTCATTTAAAATGTCCTCATAACAACTCCATGAGATTGATAATTTCCCCATTTTACAAGATTGAGTTGGTATTAGTATTATTCCCATTTCATAAACAAGGAAGTCAAGTCACCAGTAGGTTAAACAAGCAAGAGATGGAGCTAGATTTGAACTCAAACATTCTAGTGCCAGACTCTGGTCTTGCATCTGTTCTATCATTCTGCCTCCCTCACACAAACACTTAACAATGTACTTTGGTAAGTGCATGAAGGAGGAGGTAACAATTACATCTACCGCCCAAGTTGTGACCTTCCAAGGAAATGAAAGTGCTTGATAAATTGTAGCAGGTTAAGGAATTATTAGTTGTTTTTCTTTCTCTCTGGAGTATCAGCAGTTGCCATTTTGAGGTGAGAAGCTTGGGTTTGGTTTCTTTTTTCTTTTGTTTTTTTTTTTTTTTAGCTTTCGTTTATTACCTCCAGAGTAGAAGTGGGCTGTGTGACTTGTCTATCGATCTTGGAAAGGAAAGGTAAGCCACTCTCTGAGGCCACATGTCACTTCTCCCTCTAAACTAAAATAAAACACTAACATCAGTTCTCACTATATGCGAGGTCTGGTGCTAAGTCCTTCATATACATTATGCCATCGCATCTACAGAAAAACCCCAACTAGGGGTTTGCAATTTCTTGGAGGTAGTTGTTATTATCACGTCCACAGAACAGATGAGGAACCGGAAGCTCAGGTAGAGTAAGCACATATCCTGCATTCCACAGCTGAAAGTGTGGGAGCCAGATTTGAACCTGGCTTCTCTGACACATTCTTGACCACAGGAAGCCAGGAGCAGGCCGTGTGTACACATTGTCCCTGATCCTGCACTTGGTTTCCATCAACTAATCAGGTTAGAGGGCAAGTGAGAAGAATCGGTTAAACTGAGCATAGCTGGCAAGGAAGACGGTATTCATCTTATTCAGACACTGTCTGTAGAATGGAAAAGATTTGATAAACAGCAGTGGGCCCATCCTGATCATTAAGGCACCTGAAAAATAATGACTTGGCCTGGAGGTATCATTACTTGGAACAGACAGCTTAGTGTCTGCTTCAAAACAGTGATAATTTTTATGCCCTGCCATAAATGATCACTTAAGCAGCTTGAAATGACAACAGGGCATGATGCCCCCTGTGCTTGTGGATTTTGTGCTAGAGAACTGAACTTGCTCTTGAAGAGAAATGCCCATCTGTGCCTCCAGCTTCCCATTAACTCTCCCCATGTTTTAATAAACTGCTAAAACTTATCTTAGGCAGAGGCTGAGGTGGCATAGGTCTTTATGTCAAGTGGAGCGGGGAGTTGGGGTCTGAGATGGCTTTGGAAGCTACCTGGGAGGCTCTTACAGGTTGAATTGTGTCCCTCAAGAAGACATATTGAAGTCCTAACTCTCAGTAGTTGTGAATGTGAACTTATTTAAAAATAGGGTCTTTGCAGATGTAATTAAGATGAGGTTCTACTGGCTTAAGGTGGGCCCCTAATCCAATATAACTGGTGTCCTTATAAGAAGTAGCATGGCACACAGAGGGACGATAGCAACGTGAAGATGACAGAGGCAGAGATTGAAGTAATGCAGCTGCAAACCATGCTCTCCGATGTTAATGTTTTATTTTGGTTTAAAGGGAGGAATGACATGTGGCCTCAGAGTGTTGGCTCACTTCCCCTTTCCAAGACCTGTAGATAAGTCATACAGCCCACTTCTACTCTGCAGTTAGGAAACCAAGACTGAGCTTCTCACCTCAAAATGGCAGGGGCTGATGCTTCAGAAAGAAAGAGGAACAACGAATCATTTCTTAATCTGTTACAATTTATTTAGCACTTTCATTTCTTTGGAGGGTCACAACAACTTGGGAAGCAGATGCAGTTGCTACCTCCTAGCTTCTAGGCTAGGAGCTACCAGGAGCTGGAAGAGGCAAAGAAGGTTTTAGAGGGAATAACCCTCCTCACATCTTGATTTTAGATTCTGGCCTTCAAAACTATGAGACAAGTTTCAGTTATTCTCAGCCACCCAGTCTATGATAAGTTGCAAGAGCTGCCCTAGAAAATAAATACAGAGCTATGATTCAAGGCGGGAGAGTGGGTGTGTGTGTACAGGGGAGAGGAGTTGAAATATGATAACTGTGTTCATTCATTTCTTTGTTTGCCATTCAAATAGGAGGCGGTATTGTCAAGTAATTAAGAGTAAGCCTTAGAAATCAGACCTACATTTGAATTTCAGCTCTGCCTTTTTTCTGTTGGGTGAACTTTGATAATATAACCTCAATATTTATTTATTATTTTTATATTTTGTTTGTTTTTGAGTTGGTGTCTCACTCTGTCACCCAAACTGGAGTGCAGTGGCGTGATCATGGCTGATGGCAGCCTTGACCTCCTGAGCTCAGGTGATCTTTCTGCCGCAGCCTCCTGTGTAGCTGAAACTATAGGCATGTGCTACCATGCTGGGCTAATTTTTTTTCTTTTGTTTAGTTTTTAGAGACAAGGTCTCGCTACGTTGCCTAGTCTGGTCTTGACCTCTTGACCTCAAGCGACGCTCCTGCCTCAGCCTCCCAAAGTGTTGGGATTATAGGCGCGAGCCACCATGCCCAGCCTATTTATTGATTAATTACAATATTCTAGGCTTTGTGCCTTGAACTAAATATGAGCATGTTATGTCTCCTATTGTATAGGTAATGAAACTAAGACACAGAAAAGGTTATTTGCCCAAAGTTAAATGGTTAGTAAGTGGTTGTGGAATGGAGTACAGGTACTTTGGCTCCAGAAATTCGTCTATTAAACACCATGAAATACTCCTCAATTGCTAAATGGGTAGGATTAAAATATGTGCCACAGAACTTTTATGAGAATGCCAGTTAAAATAATTCAGGGAACATATGTAAAGAATTACATCAAGATATTATTCTTAAAAAACTCTTAATCATTAAATAATTATAGACTCACAAGACATTGCAAAAGTACTGTGTAAGAACCTGCAGATGCTTCATCCAGCTTCCCCTAATCTAACATTGTCTTTTGACTCAGATTTTTGCTTATCATTGTTTGCCGTTTGAAGCCAAGTTGTTAGCTTCAATTTCTTAGGCCTCATGATTATTTTCTACTTATCTAGAAAGAAAAGAGTTCAGATTTTTTAATTTTTCAGAGACAGGGTCTCACTCTTTCATCCATGCTGGAGTGCAGTGGTGCAATCTATCATAGTTTATTGCAGTTTTGAACTTCTGGGCTCAAGTGCTCTTCCTGCCTCAGCCTCCCGTTGCTAGGACTACAAGGGTGCACCACCATGTCTGGCTTGCTTACTTGCTTATTTATTTATTTACTTACTTTTTGTTTGTGTGTTCATTTATTTTGTTTCCTTTTGTAGAGATGAGTCTCACTATGTTGTCCAGGCTTGTCTTGAACTCCTGGCTTCAAGTGAGCCACCTGCCTCAGCTTCCCAAAGCACTGGAATTACAGGTGTGAGTCACTGTGCCTAGCCTTAATTTTTTATTTTTGAAGAACAATCAAATGAAGGATATGAAAGGGACAAGAATGTGTCTGTAGAAATTTCTAAAGACACTACTGTTGGGCAGAATAATCACTCAATGGGGAATGAGGCAGTCTATTAATAAGAACCTACACTGATTCTTTGCCTAGAATTAGAATAAAGGCATCAGATAATGTTTTATTTTTATTTTAGATTCAAGGAGACATAACACAAAAGGATAGCAAATAGTTTGAGGGCCTCTTGTAATGCCAGTTTAAAAAATAGTCTAAAAAGCCAGTGTTGGCATCACTTGTAGTCTCAACTGCTTGGGAGGCTGAGACAGGAAGATTGCTTGAGTCAGCAATTTGAGTCCTGTTGGGGCAACATAGTGAGACCCCCCCCATCTCTTTTATGTATAACTTTTTCATTCCTTTATTTGTAACTACTAATGAGCAATCAAAAATCCGACATTCAAGAAACACAAGACATAAGACCATGTAAAAGCCACAAATACAGTATGCAGACTGGCCACGAAGACCACAAATAATTAAGAGTTTATATGAACAAGGTGGAAACAGGATACTCTTTAAAAGACTCATCTTGTCTGGGTGCGTTGGTTCAAGCCTATAATCCCAGCACTTTGGGAAGCCAAGGTGAGAGGATTGCCTGAGGTCAGGGATTTGAGACCAGCCTGGGCAACTTGGTGAGACCTTGTCTCTACAATAAATAAATAAAAAAAATTAGTTGGGCATGGTAGCACATGCCTGTAGTTCCAACTACTTGGAAGACTGAGGTGGAAGGATCACCTGAGCCCAGCAGGTCGAGGCTGCGGTGGCCATGAGTGTGCCACCGTGTTCTAGTCTGGGCAACAGAGTAAGAATCTCACTCAAAAAAACCCAAAAAACCAAAAAAAAAAAACCCCAAAAATAAAAAAAAAATAAAAAGGCCCATTTTTTAGTAAACTTTAGATTTGGGGGTACACATGCATGTTTGTTACATGGACGTATTTTGTAGTGGTGGGGATTGGGACTCATGTGGTCCATTCCCCAGATAGTGAACATTGTGCCCCATAGGTGGTTTCTCAGTCCTAACCCTCCTCTTCACTTCTCCCTTTACTGGTGTCCCCATTGTCTATTACTTCCATCTTTGTGACCATTTAGCTCCCACCTATAAGTGAGAACATGCAGTGTTTGGTGTTCTGTTTCTGAGTCAGTTCACTCAGGATGATGATCTCCAGCTCCATTCGTGTTGCTACAAAGGATATGATTTCATTCTTTTTTATGGCTGTGTAGTAGTCTATGTTGCATATATACCACATTTTCTTTATCCAATCAGTTGTTGTTGGGTACTCAGGTTGGTTCCATGATTTGCTATTTTGAATAGTGCTGCAATGAACATATGAACACAGGTATCTTTGTCATTGATTCAATTGCTGAGAAAAGGAAATGCTCACCCACCATTGGTGAGACTGTAAACTAGTTCAACCCATCTTTGACTTTTTTCTTTCTTTTTTTTCAGAAGGGGTTTAATAAGTTTACCCCTTCAGTTCTTATTTGCAGCACCCAAGATTCCTTTGACATAACAGATAGACCTGGCAGTGGACAACAGTACATTTCTGCCCTCCTCTCCCTCCAAAGGGTTGAAAAGTTCAGGTTCTATGAGCATTGTGTTGCGGTGGCACTTGACCAGAATTTGTACCTTTCCATAGTTGAGGGACTTTAAATGTACAAGTGAAGAAATCTTTTTTCTCTTCAAGAAGAAGAAAGAAAATCACTCTTCAAAACCCAGCAGATCTGGTTATGAGGTCTTTCCTCCTCCCATCCTATTTCTTCAGACTTTTTTATTTTTATTTTTTTGGGCAGTGGAGCAAGAGAGACCAAAACCTAACCTGAGTCACAAGAAATAAGACAGTGATGGCTATAAAGGGAGTGACCAGAGCAACTGAGATACTCATTTACCTCCCACATCCAATGTATATGCTTCACAAAAAAACCCCCAAAACAACAAATTCACAAAAGACAACAGCTAGAGCTACAGCATCCATTCACTCGAGGGTGGTGGAAGGCAGGAAGGAAAGGCGGGAGAGTAAATGGCACGGGGAGAAAAAAGTGCTAAAATCAGTCCAGGCACTAGGACCAGAAAATGCTAGAAAATAGCTGCAGAAAAACCTGTGATCCTTTCTGATTCACGGTGGTGTTAAAAATCTACACACTGGCGTCGGGAAGATTCTACCTTACATGCACCAGAGACAAAAATTCCACTTCCTCAGAGATAGGAGAATATGCAGAGGGCCCTTGGAAGGGTGGGTTCTGCCTTCCCTGGTGGGGGAGGCGAACAGGGAAAAGAGCTGCCACAGCCTCCTTACAATCCCACCCTTCCTCTTACCATGGCAGTCGACTCAGTGGCCTGCAGCAGCCTTCGGTTTGGCAGGAGATGGATGTGGTCAAGGGAACTTCTCTGCAGAGGTTGAGCTGCTCAGGGCAGACTGCAGGTAGACTGTTTTGCAGAAGAGACTTTGCTTAAGAAGACCACCAAGGAGAAGAGGCACAACTGGAAGAGGCAAGCTTTGCCAGGGGCCTTTGCCTCACTGGCTCTGATAATGAATAAAGGAAAGAGGATAGAGAAGAGGCAGCCACTGGTAATGCATGAAGACTGCATTGCTGTGAGAAAAGCCAAGGGCAAACCAAACCCAAAGTAGCAAGGCCAATTCCTTTCTATGTTTGACAAACACTGGTGCATTTCAATTCCTTTATTGAACCAATGATGCTCGAAGCAGTACAGTGAGTAGAGAAGGGACGTATGCAGGAGACTAACCAGCTGACCAACAAGATGGATGGGAAAGAGACTCACAAAAATATTCCCTGAATGAGGAAAACAGCCTGCAGCAAAAGGTTGAAGAGCATGTTAGCACTTATTTTGTTGACACTAGGGAATGGGTGAGGCTTCCTTGCTGATACTTCAAATACCAGTTCAGCTATATCTTGAAACCAAATGGCATTCACAACTTTGCTAAGCACAAGCAAGGGGAGCACTCAAAAGAGAACTTAAAATTGATGTGAGGAGGAATTCCAGCCATGATCAAACATCTCCATGTAGTGATGGACCACCAATAATTTGGGCTGTTACTGACTGAAGCACAGGAATAAACATGTGATAAAACAAGAGAAGACTGAACTAGAATACTCCACCATTCCAGGTGCAACACTGGAAAATTCTGACAATACAAGGCTCACTCCTTTGCTTCTGCTTTATATACTCTGGGTTCTCCTCTGTGCCAGGACACTACTTGCCCATCTTTGACGCAGTTCCTCTCTCTTTTTGCTGGATTTCAGCATCCAGCTTTGAGATGGTACGAAATACCCTAGATGTAGTCTTTGATTCCCTTAAAGATAAGTTACTTCCACCATTGTGTGTTAAACTCCACGTGACTCTTTGAGCTATGGCTACCATGCTTCTTGACTTTGGACCACCTGCCCCCACCTTGGGGAGGTAAATCTTCTCTCTAATTACTTTTTCCCCCTGAGTCGGAGTCTCACTCTGTTGCCCAGGCTGGAGAGCAGTGGCACACTCATGGCCACCCCAACATCCCTGCTGGGCTCCGGAGATCCTTCTACCTCAGTCTTCCAAGCAGTAGGAACTACAGGTGCCCGCTACCATGCCTGGCTAATTTTTTACTTATTGTAGAGACGAGGTCTCACCAAGTTGCCTGGGCTGGTATTGAACCTGCAGGCTCAGGTAATTCTCTCGCCTTAGCCTCCTAAAATGCTGGGATTTCAGGCTGAGCCACTGAACCTGGCCTCTAATTACTTTTAAAATAAACTATATTTTCCAGTCCGCAGCTTTATGGCCACAGTTCCAGCCTGGCCCCTTACCCACCACAGCCCACTTGATTCCTCTGTGCTTGTGCCTGCTCTGCCAGGGTGCTCCAGTTCTTTGACTTTCTAATAATGGCCGTTCTGACTGGTGTGAAGTGATATCTCATTGTGGTTTTTATTTGCATTTTTCTGATGATTAGTGATATTGAGCGTTTTTTCATATGTTTGTTGGCCGCTTGTGTGTCTTCTTTTGAAAAATTTCTATTCATGTCCTTTGCCCACTTTTTGGTGTGTGTGTGTGTGTGTTGAGTTGTTTGAGTTCTGTGTAGACTCTGGATATTAGCCCTTTGCCTGAGGCATAATTTGCAAACATTTTCTCCCAATTCAGTAGGTTTTCTGTTCACTCTTGGTTATTTCTTTTGCTGCACAGAAGCTTTTGAGTTTAATTAAGTCCCACTTGTCTATTTTAGTTTTTGGTTCAATTGTTTCTGGGGTCTTTGTCCTAAATTCTTTGCCTAGGCCAGTGTCCAGCAGAGTGTTTCCTACTAGCATTTTTATAGTTTCAAGTCTTACATTTAAGTTTTTGATCATTTAAGTCATGAGTTAATTTTTGTATATGGAGAGAGATAGGGGTCCAGTTTCTTTTTCTTTTCTTTTTTATAATCAATATTTTTAATTTTGATATTGTGGGGTACAGTTAAGGGTTAGGTATACAAATATGCTTCGTTCAGGTACCCTTGTTGATAAGAGGTGTCTCCCCATCCCCAGACAGATATTGACTACCGTTAATCCCATCTCCCTTCCTCTCCTCCCCCATAGTTTCCCACCACTGTCAGTCCTTTTCTTATAGTATTACGTTGGATGTTCAAGGTCCACTATATGAGTGAGAACATGTGATACTCAGATCTTTGTTTCTGTGAGAGGTCACTCAGTATTATAGACTCTAGTTTCATCCAGGTTGCTGCGAAATTCATGATTTTGTTCTTTTTTACGGCTGCGTAGTATTCCATCATGTATATGTGCCACATTTTTTTAATCCAGTCCTCTTTTGATGGACAGCATGGTTGCTTCCAGGTTCTTGCTATTGTGAACAATACTGCGATAAACATACGTGTGCAGGTATCTTTTTTATAGAGTGATTTGAGTTTTTCAGGGTATATTCCCAGTAGGGGGATTGCGGGGTCATATGGAAGGTCAATCTTTAGAGCTTTTAGGAATTGCCACACTGATAATTCCACAGAGGCTGCACTAGTTTACACTCCCACCAACAGTGTAGAAGTGTTTCCTTTTCCCCACACCCTCTCCAGCAACTGTTATTTTTTGAGTTATTGATAATTGCCATTCTGACTGGAGTTAGGTGGTATCTCAGCATGGTTTTGACTTGCATCTCCCTGATGATTAGTGAGGTTGAACATTTCTTCATGTGTCTGTTGGCTGCTCAGATGTCTTCCTTTGAGAAGTGTCTGTTCATGTCTTTTGCCCATTTTATAATGGGGTTGTTTTTTTTTTCTTTTCAGCACATTTGAGTTCCTTGTAGATCCGAGATGTTAAACCCCTGCCAGACCTGGAGTTGGCAAATACTTGGGGTCCAGTTTCATTCTTCTGCATATGGCTAACCATTTTTCCCAGCACTATTTATTGAATACAGTCTCCCTTTTCCATTGTTTATTTTTTTCAGTTTTGTCAAAGATCAATTGGTTATAGGAATGTGACTTTATTTCTGGGTTCTCTCTTCTATTCCATTGGGTTCTCTGTCTATTCTTTTACAAGTATCATGCTGTTTTAGTTACTGTAGCCTTGTAGGATAATTTGATGTCAAAGGCAGTGTGATGCCTTCACTATTGTTCTATTTGCTTAGAATTGCTTTGGCTATTTCAGCTCTTTTTTTGATCCTTATAAACTTTAGGATTGCTATTTTCATTTCTGTGAAGAATGTAGTTGGTATTTTGATCAGGATTGCTTTGGATCTGTAGATTGCTTTGAGCAGTATGATAATTTTAGCAATATTGATTCTTCCAATCCATGAACATGGGATGCTATTCCATTTGTGTAATCTACAATTCTTTTCACTAGTGTTTTGTAGTTCTCCTTGTAGAGGTCTTTCACTTCTTAGTTAGGTGTATCCCTGGGTATTTTATTTTATTTTTTGTGGCTAGTATGAATGGGATTGAGCCCTTGATTTGGTCTTGGCTTGAGCATTGTTGGTGTATAGAAGTGCTACCAATTTTCGTGCATTGATTTTATATTCCGAGACTTTACTTAAGTGATTTATCAGGTCTAGTAGTTTCTTGGAGGAGTCTTTAGGATTTTCTAGGTATACAATCATGCCATCCTTGAACAGGGATAGTTTGACTTCCTCCTTGCTGATTTAGATGCCTTTTATTTCTCTTGCAGAATTCCTGTTGCTAGGACATCAAGTAGGATGTTGAATAAGAGTGGTGAGAGTGGACATCCCTGTCTTGTTTCTGTTCTGAGGGGGAATGTTTTCAGCTTTTCCTGGTTAAGTATGATGTTGGCTGTTGGTTTGTCATACATGGCTCTTATTATTTTGAGATATGTTCCTTCAATGCCCAGTTTGTTGAGAGTGTTTATCATGAAGGGAGGTTGGATTTTGTTGAATGCCTTTTCTGCATCTATTAAGATGATCATATGGTTTTTATTTTTGCTTTTGTTTATGTGGTGATCATGTTTATTGATTTGTGAATATTGAACCATCCTTGCATCCCTGGAATAAAACCCAATTAGTCATAATAAATAGTTTTTTGGATATGCTGTTGAATTAGGTTTGCTAGTATTTTGTTAAGGATTTTAGTGTCTATATTAATCAGGGAAATAAGCCTGTGGTTTTCTTTTTTTGTTGTGTCCTTGCCTGATCTTAGTATCAGTGTGATATTGGTTTCATAGGATAAGTTAGGGAGGAGTCCCTCCTCCTTGGTTTTCTGGAATAGTTTCAGTAAGATTGGTATCAGCTCTTTTTTGTACATCTGGTAAAATTTGACTGTGAATCCACGTGTCTCAGCATTTGTTGGTTGGGAAATTTTTTTTATTACTGATTCAATTTCATTGCTCATTATTGATCTATTCAGAGTATCTATTTCTTCTTGGTTCAGTCTTGAGAGGTTGTATTCCAGAAATTTATTTCCTCCAGGTTTTCCAGTTTGTTGCCATAGAGGTGTTCATAGTAGTCCCTGATGATCTTTTTTATTTCTGTGGTATTGGTTGTTATGTTCCCTCTATCATTTCTGATTGAATTTATTTGAATTTTTTCTCTTTAATTCTTGATTAGTCTAGCTGGCAGTCTGTCAATTTTGCTTATCCTTTTGAAAAATCAACTTTTGATTCATTGAACCTATGAATATTTTTTTTTGGTTTCAATGACTTTAAGTTCTGATCTTTGTCATTTCTTTTCTTCTGCTAGCTTTAGGTTTAGATTGTTCATGTTTTTCTAATTCTCAGAGGTGCAAGGTTAAATTGTTAATCCTGTTCTCTCTATTTTTTGATGTAGGCATTTAATGCTACAGACTTTCCTCTCAGAAGTGTTTTTGCTGTGTTCCAGTGGTTTTGGTATATTGTGTTACTATTTTCACTTGTTTCAACAAATTTTTTGATTTCTGTTTTAATTTCCTTGTTTACTCAAGGGTAATTCAAGAGAAAGTTGTTCAGTGTTCATACAGTGGTGTAGTTTTGGGAGCTCTTCTTAGTGTTGAATTCTAATTTTATACAACTGTGGACTGAGAATATACTTGGTATAATTTTGATGTTTTAAAATTTATTAAGACTGACTTTATGGCCAAAGATATGCTCTATTTTGGAGAATGTTCTGTGTAGAGATGAGAAGAATGTATATTGTGCAGTTGTTGGGTGTAAAGTTCTGTACTTGTCTGTTAGGTCCATTTGGTTTATAGTCCCATTTTAGCTCAGTGTTTCTTTATTAATTTTCTGCTTCAATGCTCTGTCTAGTAATGTCAGTAGGGTGCTGAAGTCACCCACTATTATGATATTGCTATCAACATGTTCTTGGAGGTCCAGGACTATTTGCTTTATGAATTTGGATACTCTGGTGTTTGGTGTGTATATGTTTAAGATGGTTAATTCTTCTTGTTGAATTTCACCCTTTATTATTATATAATGTCCTTCTTTGTCTTTCTTTACTGTTTTTGGCTTAAAGTCTGAGTTTTCTGATATGAAGATGGCTACTGCTACTCATTTTTATTGTTCATTTACCGGAAATATCTTTTTCTGCCCATTTACTTTAAGTCTGTGACTGTCTTTGGCTAGTAGGTGGGTATCTTGTAGGCAGCATATGGTTGAGTCTTTTTTTTAAAAAAAATTCAGTTTGCTACTCTGATTCTTTTTAGTGAGGTATTTAGCCCATTTACATTAAGGGTTAATAGTGATATGTGAGATTTTTCCCTCCATTGTGTTGTAAGCTAGCTTACTTGGGGATTCTAATGTGTACTTGCTGTTTAGGCACTATGAGCTTTGAACTTATGTGCTGTTTTGTGATATTGAGAATTGTCATTTCATTTCCTTTAAGCATCTCTTGTGGAGCTGGTTTAGTGGTGACAAATTCCCTTAGTGTTTGCATGTCTGGGAAGGATTTTATTTCTCCTTTGTTTATGAAGTTTGACTTAGCTGGATACAAAATTCTTGACTGGCATTTTTTTTTTCTTTAAGGAGGTTGAAAATAAGTCCCATTCTCTTCTGGCTTATAGAGTTTCTGCTGAAAAGTCTGCTGTTATTCTAATGTCCTTCCTTTTATAAGTGATTCAGTGCTTCTCTCTTGCTGCTTTTTGGATATCTTCTTTCATGTTGACTTTGGAGAATATGATAATAATATGCCTTGGTGAGGTTCATTTTGCAATATGTCTTGCAGTAATCCTTTGTGCTTCTTTAAACTTGATGTCTAAGTTTCTTTTGAGACCAGGAAACTTTTCTTGAATTATTTCCACACACATATTTTCCACACCTTTTCCACTCTTCTTTTACCTCTGGGATGCCTATTAGTCTTAGGTTTAGTTGCTTACATAATCCCATAGTACTCGGGCTTTTTGCTCATTCTTCTTGATTCTTTTCTATTTCTGTCTGACTGGGTTAGTTCAAAGAGCTGATATTCCATCTCTGAGATTCTTTCTTCTGCTTGTTCTAGCTTGCTGCTGTGGCTTTGTATTGTTTTTTTTTTTTAAATCTCATCCAATGCATTTTTTTTAGTTCTGTTTGAGTTTTTAAAAAGTTGTCAAACTCTTTTTTCACCTCCTGCATTGTTCTGCTAATTTCTTTGAGTTGGTTATCAGTTTTATCTTGCCTCTCATTGAACTTCTGTATAATTTATATTTTGTATTCATTATTTGACATTTAAAGTATTTCATTGTGGTTAGTTTCTGTTGTTGAAGACTTGGGAAGCCCCTTTGGAAGATGTAAGACTGTTTTTTCATACTTTCAGAGCTGTTTCTGTGGTTCTTTCTCATCTGGATGAACTATGGTACTTATGAGTTCCTTTCATATAGATGGCCTATGTATGTAGACTTTCCCAAGTGTTGGTTGTAATAGTGATATATAGAAAGTGTGGGCTGGCCCACTGCTTCCTGAGAGGCTTGGGTGTTTAGTGTCTTGGGAGGCTTACCCTGCTCCTCAGTGTTGTGTGCTGGTGTGAGAAAACTACCTGTCATGACACTTTAAAAAATACTACATCAAACTTTTATTGCTTCTTTATGTTGGAGCACTCCAAATTTTCTTTTGTAGCTATCTTGAAATAAAATCAATTTTGTTAACTATCACCCTACTATTTTATCAAACACTAGAACTTATTCTTTCTATCTAGTTGTATTTTGTACCCATTAACCAACTGATTTTCATTCTTCACTCCCCCTACCTTTCTCAGTCTCTGATAGCCAACATCCTATTCTTTTCTTCCATGAGATCAATTTTTTTAGTTCCCATACAAGAGTGAAAACATACGATATTTGTCTTTCTGTGCCTAGCTTATTTCACTTAACATAATGTCCTCCAGTTCCATCCATGTTGCTCCAATGGACAGGATTCCATTCTTTCATGGCTGAACAATATTCCATTGTATATATAAACTACACTTTCTTTGTTCATTCATCTGTTGATGGACATTTAGGTTGAGTCCATATCATGGCTATTGTGAGTAATGCTGTAATAAATATGGGAGTGCAAATCTCTCTGATATACTGATTTCCTCTCTTTTGAATACATGCCAAGCAGTGAGATTGCTAGATCATGTGATAGTTCTACTTTTAGTTTTTTGAAGAACCTCCATATGGTTCTCCACAATGTGTGAAGATTCTCCTTTCCCCACATCCTCTTCAGCACCTGCAATTTTCTTTTTGATGCTAACCATTTTAACTGATATCCCATTGTCATTAATTTACATTTCCATGATGATTGGTAATGTTGAACTTTTTTTATATGCCAGTTGACCATTTTGTATGTCTTCATTTGAAAAATTTCTGTTCAGATCTTTTGTTCATTTTAAAATCATATTATTTGCTTTTTTGTATGAGTTGTTTGAGATCTTTATATATTCTGGTTGTTAATCCCTTGTTGGATAGTTTGTAAATATTTTCTCACATTCTATAGGTTGTCTCTTCACTTTGTTGATTTTTTCATTTTCTATGCATATACTTTTTAGCTTGCTGTAATTTTGTTTGTCTATTTTTTGTTTTTGCCAGTGCTTTTGAGGTCTTATCTAAACTGAATGTCCTGAAATGTTTCCCAATAATTTCTTCTAGTAGTTTTATAGTTTCAGGTTTTACATCTAAATCTTTAATCCATTCTGATTTTTGTCTATGATCAGAGATAAGGGTCTAGTTTTATTTGGATAGTTGTCCAGTTTTCCAAGCACCATTTATTGAAGAGACTGTCCTTTCCCCAATGTATAGTCTTGGAAACTTTGTTAAAAATGAGTTGGCTGTAAATGCATGGATTATTTTCTGGGTTCTCTATTCTGTTCCATTAGTCTGTGTGTCTGCTTTTATGCCAG
>CAUYQG010290357.1:0-22444 GCA_963574415.1 Tarsius wallacei
TTCTTTTTTTTTATTTTATTTTATTTTATTATGTTATTGTGGGGTACAGTTAGGGGTTAGGCATACAAAAATATTTCGTTAGCACTAATTCTTAATAACACTAAGAAACATTGGAATAAAAAGAAATTACTTGGCCGGGCATGGTGGCACACTACTGTAATCCAGCACTTTGGGAGGCCGAGGTGAGAGGATTGCCGAAGCCCAAGGGTTTGAGTCAGGCTGGGCAACATGGAAAGACTTGGTCTCTACAATAAATCAAAAAATTAGCTGGGAGTGATGGCACACACCTGTGGTTCCAGCTACTTGAAGGCTGAGGCAGAAGGATGGCTTGAATCCAGTAGGTCGAGGCTGCGGTAGCCATGAGCGTGCCACTGCACTTCAGCCTGGGCGACAGAGTGAGACACCGACACAAAAAAAAAAAAAAAAAAGGGAAATTACTTAAACATGCTGCACATTATTTTCCAGAAAACTCAACATTCCTTTACTCAACGGATATTTACTGAAGGCCTACTAAGTGTTTTCACTGTAGCTACTACAACTGGAAAGGCAAATAAGTCAGGTTCATAGCCTAGTATGTACTCTATCTTGGAGAGATAAACATAAATGAATTATATACCTGCTAACATGACTGGTGCTATGAAGAAAATAAAACTGAATAATGTGACAGTTACTGAAACAGACTCATTAGATAGTAATGGTGGGCCTGTCTCCCGATACAAGAGATAAATAGGAACTTGACTGGTATGATTACAGCAGTGAGCTCAAGAAATGTGTATAAATGACTCTTTGAATCGGAGTATATGAGAGCTAAGAGACCAGGAACCACTGTACTGTGTTGTCATCCATGGCACTGGAACAAAGCAATCGTGGAATACTCTCGTAGAAAGTTTCTTTCTCATTCCTTGGAGGCCACACACAGAACAGCCGGGGGCAGCAGCCACGAATGCTTGCAGTGGGGAAACCACTGCAAAGGAGACCTTCTGGTGTAGATAGCAGGAAAAAAATTACCTTTATTTTACAGGAATTGTGATTGCATTTCTAGAATACCAAAGAATACAAATCCCCAAAGAATAAACTACTAGAATTAACAAGAGAACCTAGTGGCTGGATAAGCGTAAAGAACCTAATTAAGAGTTTTCCTGTATCTAAGCAATGTCTGTTAGAATACAGATGGGGAAAAACATATCCCATTCACAACAGCAACCACAAGTATAAAATACCTAGGAAGGCACAGGATCCATAGGGACAAAATGATGGAAATGTATTAAAAGACATGAGATAGAACCTCAGCAAATAAAAGAGTGTGTGTTCCTGGATGGGAAGACTTAATATCAGCAAAATGTCACTCCTTCCAAAATTAATAATGCAATGCAGTAATAATCAGACTCTCAAAGGGGTTGGTTTTACCCTCCTTCTGCCTTGGGGGGTGGGGGAATACTGCACAAGATTTTTTTAAGGTTCATATGTTGGAGAAGAACCAAGAAGTTAATAAAATTGGAAGAAAATTTATTTCATTTTATTTTATTTTTTTTGAGTTGGAGTCTTACTCTGTCGCCCAGGCTGGTGTGCAGTGGCACACCACAGCCTCAACCTGCTGGTCTCAGGTGATTCTTCCACCTTAGTCTTCCAAGTAGCTGAAACTACAGGCGTGCACACCACACCACACCCAGCTAATTTTTTGGTTTATTGTAGAGACCAGGTCTTACCAAGTTGCCCAGGCTGGTCTCAAATCCCTGGACTAGGGCATCCCTCTTGCCTCAGCCTCTCAAAGTGCTGGGGTTACAGGTGTGAGTCACCACGCATGGCTAAGTGCAAGGTTGTTTATTGCATCTTTGTAGGGGCAAAACCTGGAAATAAACCTAAGGCCCATTAAGAAGATAGTGCTTGGATTATAGAACATTCAAACTGTGGGAGATTGTATTATTATCAAAGCAAATGAACTAGTTCTATTTTTATTTATTAGAATATATCTGGGTTTTTTTTTGGGGGGGTAGGCACAATGGCTTACACTGATAAACCCAGCATCTTGAGAAGCCAAGGTGGGAGGATCTCTTGAGCCTAGGAATTTGAGACCAGCTTGGACAACATAGCAAGACCTCTACAAATGATACAAAATTAAAAATAAAAGAGACAGAGATTATATCTATTTTTTAGTTTTACATTAGAAGAGTAATATCAGGGTTGGGTGTGGTGGCTCATGCGTATAATCCCAGCACTTTGGGAGGCCAAGGTGAGAGGATTGTCTGAGCCTGTGGATTCCAGACAAGCCTGGGAAACTTGGCAAGATCTCATCTCTACAATAAAAAATAAAAAAGTAAAAACTAGCCGGGCATGGTAGTGCATGCCTGTAGTTCCAGCTACCTGGAAGGATGAGGCAGAAAGATCACCTGAACCCAGCAGGTGGATTCTATGGTGGCATGAGCATGCCACTGCCCTCCAGCCTAGGTGAGAGAGTGAGACTCCAACTCCAAAAAAAAAAAGAAGAGGACTATCAGGCCAGGCATGGTGGCTCACGCCTGTAATCCCAGCACTTTGGGAGGCGAAGGTGAGAGTATTATCTGATTTCAGGGATTCGAGACCAGCCTGAGCAACACGGTGAGACCTCATCTCTACAATAAATCAAAAAATTAGCCGGGTGTGGTGGTGTACACCTGTAGTTCCAACTACTTGGAAGGCAGAAGGATCGTTTGAGCCCAGCAGGTCGAGGCTTTGGTAACCGGGAGGGTGCCACTGCACTCAGCCTGGGCAACAGAGTGAGACTCTGACTTAAAAAAAAAAAAAAGAAGAGGAATATCTTTGACGTATTGATAAGTAAGGATCACAAAATTACTACAATCCATTTGAGTAAACAAACAGAACCTTACTGTGTATATATGTGCATTTATATTAGCATGTTTTTGTATGTGTGTGGGGAGAAGTGTGGAAGGATATAGGGGTTTACACTGTTAACTCGAAGGTGATAGTTGAAGTAGACATGGGAAGAGGAGACACGAGCATTTTCTAAGGATGGGCTAAAATGTTAGTGAGAAAACTATAATCAATTTTATGTTTTCCTGAATGGCCTAATTCTAGAAAAAATAAATTGACTATGTATTGGTATTGCTGTGGGCACCATGAGAGTTGTGCCCCTTGGATAATGTATTAATTTTTTTTTTGTCAGAGTCTCACTGCACCCAGGCTGGAGTGCAGTGGCATGCTCAACAGCCACCGAAGCCTTGACCTGCTGAGCTCAGGTGATCCTTCTGCCTCATCCTTCCAGGTAGCTGGAACAACAAGGATGTGCCACCCCGCCTGGCTAATTTTTTGACTTATTGTAGAGACAAAGTCTTGCCAAGTTGGTCTTGAACCCCTGGGCTCAGGCAATCCTCTCACCTTCAGCCTCCCAAACTGCATGAGCCACTCGGCCAGGCCGAAAAAGAATTTTTTTTTTTTTTAGTAGGGGTCTCACTCTGTTGCCCAGGGTGGAGTGCTCACGGCCACCACAGCCTTGGCCTGCTGGACTCAGGTGATCCTTCTGCCTCAGCCTTCCAAGTAGCTGGAACCACAGGCATGGGCTACCATGCCCAGATAATTTTTTAAATTAGCTGAGACTAGGTTTCCCAAGTTGCTTAGACTGGTCTTGAACCCCTGGACTCAGGTAATCCTCTGGTCTCTGCCTCTCAAAGTGCTAGGATTACAGGCGTGAGCCACTGTGCCCAGCAAAAGATTTTTTTGTTTGTTTGAATTGGGAGTCTCACTCTGTTGACCAGGCTGGAGTACAGTGGCACACTCACAGCCACCGCAGTCTCAACCGGCTGGGCTCAGGTGATCCTTCTACCTCAGTCTTCCAAGTAGCTGGAACTACAGGCATGCACCACCATGCCCAACTAACTTTTTAATTTATTGTAGAGACGAGGTCTCACCAAGTTCCCCAGGCTGGTCTCGAACCCCTGAGCTCAGGCAATCCTCTTGCCTCAGCCTCCCAAAGTGCTGGGATTACAGATTTGAGCCACTGGGCCTGGCTTTTTTTGGAAAGATTTTTTATTTGTTTGTTTTTTTTTGTTTTGAGGTGGAGTTTCACTCAGTCGTCCAGACTGAAGTGCAGTGGCACGCTCCCGGCCACCGCAGCCTCAACCTGCTGGGCTCTGGCGATCCTTCCGCCTTAGCCTTCCAGGTAGCTGGAACTACAGGCGCACGCTACCATGCCCAGCTAGTTTTTGATTTATTGTAGGGACGAGGTCTTGCCAAGTTACCCAGGCGGGTCTTGAACCCGCGGACTCAGGCAATCCACTTGCCTTGGCCTCCCAAAGTGCTGGGATTACAGGCTGAGCCACCAAGCCCAGCGGAAAGATTTTTTAAAAAGCAGTACAAAAATCTCTGCTTGTAACTGCTGTAATCAGAGGGTATGGATATTCACGGCAGCTTGAATCTGTACTGCCGGGCAGCCCTCCTCAAGCTTTGGACTCGAATAAACTCGACACAACATATTTTCTAAATCTCCCTATTTAATGTTGACATAGGTTTTGCCAGTTTATACTGGTCCCCACAATGTGCCTGTTGGGATGTCTGGGAGTGGCTGGTTGTGAGAATCCCCAGATTTGTAGTGGTCTGTGCAGAAGTGAAGGCAGCCTGGACATAGCATTTGCAACTGGCGCCTGAAGTGGGGGTAGCCTTGTAGGATTGAGCCTTAACCTGTGGGGTCTGCACTGATCCCAGATAGTCAGTGTCAGAACTGGATTGAGTTGTTGGATACCAGTTGGAGTCAGAGAATCTGAGACTACACGTGCAACCTTGGAGATGATACTTACATTGTTTGAGATTCCCTGTGACCTGGTCGTTTTTTGATGGTCCTTCTGGGAAGTCCCCACCAATCCCCATGAAAGGGCACTTCTCACCTTGGGCTGTTCTAGTGACGTATCAAAGAGTCTATCTCCTCTCAGAGGCTCACTCGACCTCCACTGTCATGGAGGGATCAGCACACGGGTTGCTCCCTGGACAGTCTAGGAGCTTGATGTCTCTAGGAGGTTAATACTTCAGTTGAACACACTGGTTTTCTTTGTATATTTGTTTCGTTTTATTTAGAGAAGAGGCCAGGTATTACTATGGCACGAGCTGGAAAGAGCCAGGCTTCTGCTCACCAGCTTGAGCCTGGTGGTAACTTGACCCACAATCCTGGTAGGTTACAGAGGTTAGTGACCATCTGTCTTGTGTTAGGCATGCCCTTTGAGGAGTTTTATTGCCACCAGAGAGGCTTTACAAAGTATCTCTTCCAAAACACAATTTCCCATTTTGTTTTACAGGGGGTGCCAAAAACATGTATACACATTTTAGGTATGATGTTCCCTCAAAAGATGACATTCATCATATGAATGCCAGCGTCTCCATGCGACAGGCAGGACAGTCAAAGAAAATGGAGGAGCCGGGCTCGGTGGCTCAGCCTGTAATCCCGCGCTTTGGGAGGTTGAGGTGAGTGGACTGCCTGAGCCCGCGGGTTCGAGACCTGCCTGGGTAACTTGGCGAGACCTCATCTCTACAATAAATCAAAAAAAACCCCCAAAATTAGCTAGGTGTGGTAGCGCGCACCTGTAGTTCCAGCTACTTGGAAGGCTGAGGCGGAAGGATCATCGGAGCCCAGCAGATCGAGGCTGTGGTGGCTGGGAGCAGCCACTGCACTTCAGTCTGGGTGACAGAGTAAGACTCCAACTCAAAAAAAAAAAAGAAAAAAAAAAAGAAAATAGAGGAAGCATGGTTGAGCGAACGTCATATTCACTTTGCTACCGGTAATTCAGTTCAACTTGGAAAAGTAATACATAGATAACAGCTCTTAAAATGTGTCTACATTTTTTTGGCACCCACTGTATTTTTTTTGTAGTTTAGTATCTCTTGTATGTGGGCAAGTCAGGCAGTGCCTGGCTAGTTGTATCAACATCAGAACCACTCTTTCTTGTTTTTGTCAAGCTTTTCTCCATCAGTCATCCTGTTTTTCCTTTATTTTCTACTTTGCAGTAGCCATGAGACTGTACCTTTCAGATCTCCAACTGCAGGAAGCATAATTAACCTTCAGCCTCAGCTGCTATGCTCTGAAGTTCATTACTGCATTTGCTCAGAGGCCACACTTCCTTCGGGCTCCTCCCAGCCGGTGGCCGAACACGTCACAAATACTAAGGCCAGCCCATCTCTGGAGAGGAAGGATTTCTCTGATAGATGACATTAGATTCAGTGTCTGAAAGAGTCAATGGCAGCCATGACAGTGTGCAGTTCTTATCAGGTGGTAGACAGCCACAGAGGTTAGTTTCTGGGGGGAAAAAAAAGCACAGAATTCTTGTTGAGATAGGAGAGGCTGAGTGCAGTGGCTCATGCCTATAATCCAAGCAATTTGAGAGGCAAAGGCAAGAGGATTGCCTGAGCCAAGGGGTTCGAGACCAGCCTGAGCAACAAGGCGAGACCTCGTCTCTACAATAAATCAAGAAAACTTATCCAGGTGTGGTGGTGCTCGCCTGTGTTTCCAGCTACTTGAAAGGCCGAGGCTGAAGGTTCACCTGATCCCAGCAGGTCAAGGCTGCGGTGGCCGTGAATGTGCCACTGCACTCCAGCCTGGGCCACAGAGTGAGACTCTGAGTCAAACAGACAAACAAACAAACAAACAAAAGCAGAGATAGGAGAGCCCCTGACATCATGAAGACTGAGTGATTTCAACCATGTAAGGTCAGGCAAGGTTAGTGTCAACCTGGCTCAGGGCGGAAATAAGAATCTCAGCCAAGGAACACTGAAACCAAGCATTTTCATTTCTTCCCTCAAGAAGATGAATTACTGGCCAGGCACAGGGGCTCATGCCTGTAATCCCAGCTCTTTGGAAGGTGGAGGCGAGAGGATTGCCTGAGCCCAGTGATTCAAGACCAGCCTGGGCAACATAGCGAGAGCTCGTCTCTACAATAAATCAAAACATTAGCCGTGTGTGGTGGCGCGCACCTGTAGTTCCAGCTTCTTAAAAGGCTGAGGTGAAAGGATCACCTGAACCCAGCAGGTTGAGGCTGTGGTAGCTACAAGCATGCCACTGCACTCTAGCCTAGGTGACAGAGTGAGACATCAACTCTAAAAAAAAAAAAAAGAAATGAATTACCAACTTTCTGAGTCAAGAACCCCCCATGCATCTCGAGCAGTGTTCTTCAAAATGTTAATATGCATACAAATCACCTGGGACCTTGTGTAAATGGAGATTCTGATTCAGGAGTTCTGGGTTGAGGCCTGAGGTTTGCATTCCTGATAAGTTCCAGTTAATGCAATGCTGCTAGTCCCCAACCCATGCTGAGGATGGAGAGAATCTCAAGAATGCCAAATAGATTTGATTAACTGCTGGGGTGTTGGGTCCCCTTCCAGAACTATTGACATCCATGTGATCTCTTTGGCTGTACAATTATGTCTCCCTTAGGACCCCTGGGCCCTTCTTGGAAGGTTAAGGTGGAAGGATCACCTGAGCCCAGCAGGTCGAGGCTGTGGTGGCCATAATTGTGCCACTGCACTTCAGTCTGAGTGACAGTAAGACTCTGACTCAAAAAAAATAAAAAAATAAAAAAATAAAAAATAAACTCCAGTTTTCACTTCCTGGATCGGATCTCTCTTTTTTTTTTTTTAATCAGAGTCTCACTCTGACGCCCAGGCTGGAGTGCAGTGGCACACTAACAGCCACCACAGCGTCGACCTATTGGACTCAGGTGACCCTTTGGCCTCAACCTTCCAAGTAGCTGGAATCACAGGCGTGCACCACCACGCCTGGCTAATTATTATTATTATTTTTTTATTGTAGAGACAAGGTCTTGCCAAGTTGCCCAGGCTGATCTCGAACCCCTGGGCTCAGGCAATCCTCTTACCTCCGCCTCCTGAAGTGCTGGGATTACAGGTGTGAGCCACCGTTCCCGGCTTCCAGGATCTTTCAATCAGGCTAGATGGGCCTAAAATGAACAAGTCATGACAGTAGAGTATGGTAAGAGCCATACAGACTCGTCTTGGGGGAATGGTGGCAGAAGAAGGATTCTAGAAGGAAGCAATAAGGAAATAGATATGAAGGTAGTGTTTGACAGACAACTTGCCTGTGATTTAGATGTGCCTGTGTGTGGGAGGTACATTCCAGAGACAGAGATAAACACATGGACAGGCCCTAGGAACGAAAGAACAGGGCACACCCAAGGAACCAGGATAGTTCAGAACTGCTGGAATGAACGGAAAATAAGACAGGGATGCAGGCCAGAGGGACAAGGCCGATGCAGTCCATATTTACAGTTCTAGACTTTGTCTAAAGATGTTCTAAGGAAACCACTGAATGAGAGTGATTTCATTTTAGCTTAGATCACTCTGGCAGAATAACAACAGCTGCAGTAGTAATGTAGAAAAGTAAATGGACTTTTGAAAAATACTTGCCCTGTTTCTCTGGTTTGACCCAAAGAAGGTATAACGAGGACTGCTCAGAACAGAAGTCTGTGAGATGCCTGGTCAGAGGAAGATGTCAGGATATTAAGAGCACACATTAGTTCGGACGTGGAGCTAACGCCTATATTCCCAGCATTTTGGGAGGCGTAGGCAAGAGGATTGTCAGAACCTAGGGGTTCGAGACCAGCCTGGGTAACATAGTGAGACCTTGTCTCTAGAAAAATGAAAATAAAAATTAGCCCGGTGTGGTGGTGCATGCCTGTAGTTCCAGCTACTAGGGGAGACTGAGGTGGAAGGATTGCCTGAGCCCAGGAGGTCAAGGCTGTGGTGAGCCTGCTTGTGCCTCTGCACTCTAGCTTGGGTGAGAGTGAGACTCTAAGTCTACATAAATAAATAAATAAATAATCAGTCTCCTCCCATCTGCCCCCCCCAGCAATTCCCAATACTTACATCCTTTTTGGTAAATATTATCATTATTTTTCTAATTACTTAGGCTTATAACTCTGAGTCATCTTTTTCTCATCAACCGTTCACCCCCTTGATACCTTCATTTGATTAGACCACAGAGATCTTATCTGCCCTGTTTTCTTTCATCTCTCCAGTTCACTATGCATAATACTAGCATGACTTGCACATTACTATTCTGATATACTTAGCTTTTATATTATAAATACTTCTTGGCCAGAAGTTTATATTTTATGTAAACTTGCCTGACTGGAAGACAGTATTAGGAGCAAATCAATTCTATTTAATCAGAACTTGGTAGACAGGATGGGCTCAGTAGCTTAGTAGCTGTGTGACCTTAACCTTATTTCACTTGTCTGTGCCTTGATTTCTTCATGTATAAAATGAGTACAACAGGCTGGGTGCAGCGGCTCACACCTGTAATCCCAGCACTTTGGGAGGCAGAGGTGAGAGCATTACCTGAGCTCATGGGTTCGAGACCTGTCTCTACAATTAAAAAAAAAAAATGAGCACAATAATAGTACCTAGTCCATGAGGTGGTTATGAGGACTGAAAGAGTTAACATTTCGTAAAGCATTTGTCACAGTGTCCAACACGGTAAGCCCTGGAATACCTGGAATCTGTGCTGAAGTCCATAAGGAAAACAGCTTATCTAGGAAAAATGTGGCTGGAGGTGAGGCCTCCAATGCCGCGATAAGGAGTGAATTTGGTAGTATTTTTCTTGGTTTGTCAGGTGAGGATAATGAATGAATGTTATATCTAATAGTAGAATTAATGATCCTCCTGACCAGAAACCTGAACTTAAATCTATTGATAGAATGTTGGAAAATCTTGATTTGTTTGCTGTTGTTTTAGATTCAAAACACTGGTTTTCGTTGGCATTTCAGTCTAACGCAATGTCAATTAATTGGGTTTCAAGTAAAACAGTTGCTATGAGAGATTTACATGACCACAGCTTGCATTTGAGAAAGTCAAAATTTTCAAAATATGGTTACTTCCAAAGTATATTTTTGATAAACTAGCTTGAATACTGCATTGTGGATAACAAGGTTAAATAAAGGTTCTAATAAGACAAACAGTGACAATTTAAATAAATCAGATGTTTTTGTTGAAGATTACTCTGTGATTTTCTCCAATTATTCATGACATTTCACCCATTCATATTGTGATCTGCTTTAATAGTGGAAGAAAAAAAAAAACCCTTGTCTCCTTGTTTATTCTTTGTTCTCAAGGAGATAAGCTGTTTATAAAGATATGTTATTTGTTATTTAAATCACTTTTACTGAAGTTGTTTATTTCCTTCTTTCAGTTTCTAAAAATATTGCAACAATTGCAATGTTTCTTAGAGATGTCTATTCAATTCAGAGTGATTTGTACTAAAATTCTTTGCTAAATGGGCACAGGTGCTGATGTGTATAACATGCTAGAGTGAGTCAAAACTAGTAAATGCAAAAAAAAAAATATGTAATGGGGATGTACTTTTAAAATCAGCTTTAAAAATCTGTGATTAAAGCCAGTTTGCTGATTACCTAGGACAAGTAATCCCAGCATTTTGGGAGGCTGAGGTGGGAGGATCACTTGAGGCCAGGAGTTGGAGACCAGCCTGATCAACATAGCCAGACTCTGTCTCTATTCTAAATAAATAAATAAATAAATAAATAAAATCTGTGATTAAACACATTTTAGACCTAAAGTCTTAGATATTTGTAAAGGTCTATCTCTATATATGCTGTTTCATAAATATTTAATAAGAGTAATAATAATAATAAATTAGGTATAACACCAAAACCATAAGCAGAAAAACTGCATAATTTAAATCCAGAAATCTATTTCTTAGAAAATGCCCTTTGATCACTTTGCAGACTCTCAAGATCATAATTATTATATGAAAGTAATTACATTAAAAGATAATTTGCCTGGTAGTAAAATATCAAATTCAAACTGAGAAACAGTACCCATAAACAGAATTATATATATTTTAAAAACTGTTAAACAGCAAGCATGTGAAATTATGTCTCCTGCTTCTTTCTTTGTGGTACAAAAACTACCCCCAGTATATAATGTGGTGATTTGCTACTGTAGGGCTACTGGGTAGTGAAGCATACAGCTGTTACATGGCTTGCCTATCAGCCTAAACTGTGACTTGTCCTAGGTAATCAGCAAGATTGGTGTGTGAAATAAAGCCAAGTGGGTTTGATATTTTAAGGGAGACAGTTGATTATTTCCAAGAACTAAAGATTCAAAATCCTGCTGGGTTGATTTGGCTAAAGAAATGAAGCTGGCACCATGATTGATAGTCTGTGTTTTTGCCGAGTAAGCCCTGGGGACGGCAAACTCGGGTCTGTGGATGTACGTCTGCCCCTCTGAAGTTGATGAGAATTGCTTTGGCGAAGTGAGATACATGCTGGGAAAATTGGGCCCTGACAATTGGTGTGTATAAACATTGGAGAGATCAGGAGACTGTCATGATCTGGTCCCTCAGTGTTCCCCAGTCTTGATTTTGGCAGGAGACACTCAACTTTGGAAGGAACCCTCTTTGAATTACATATGTTCATGACTCAAAGGAATTCAGGTTTTTTCACCTAGAGTATCTTACTTCTCCATTATCAGTATGTTGGGTAAATAAAACTTAACCTCTATTTAAATTTTATCCAAGTAATCTCAAGATATCCATTCAAAAAACAAAACAAAAAGCAGCTGATTTCTTTGAAGTGTAGGCCAAGTCATGGCTAATTCTGAGTGTAGTCACTTGAAGCAAGTACCATACTTAAAAACAAGTGAGTCCATATAATTTTATCATGGTATGTTTGTTTTGTTTTTTTGAGTTGGAGTCTCACTCTGTCACCCAGACTGGAGTGCAGTGGCCGCTCCCGGCCACTGCAGCCTCGACCTGCTGGGCTCTGGTGATCCTTCCGCCTCAGCCTTCCAAGTAGCTGGGATTACAGGCACACACTACCATGCCCAGCTAATTTTTAATTTATTGTAGAGATGAGGTCTCGCCAAGTTGCCCAGGTGGGTCTCGAACCCGCGGGCTCAGGCAATCCACTCACCTCGGCTTCCCAAAGCACTGGGATTACAGGCTGAGCCACCGAGCCCGGCTTATCATGGTATGTTTTCATTTTGAAGATTGGCTGCATTTTAGGACAACTTTAGTTTCTCTGAAGCTATAGAATTGAAAAATGCTGAGTCCATCTGACTGCCTGGTTGCATCACAACAAATCAACACAACTAGACTGGTCATGACCATTGATGAGCAGTGAAGTCCTATGTGGCATGGTCTACTTTTTTATCCTACCTATAGACTGGGTAAAGAGCTATTTAAAGAACTATCTCAAGCCAGGCTACGTGGCTCAGCCTATAATCCCGTGCTTTGGGAGGCTGAGGTGAGTGGATTGCCTGAGCCTGTGAGTTCAAGACCCGCCTGGGCAACTTGGCGAGACCGCATCTCTACTATAAATTAAAAATTAGACGGGCGTGGTAGTGCGTGTCTGTAGTTCCAGCTACTTGGAAAGCTGAGGCGGAAGGATCGCTGGAGCCCAGCAGGTCGAGGCTGCGGTGGCCGGCAGCGTACCACTGCACTCCAGTCTGGGTGATAGAGTGAGACTCCAACTCAAAAAAAAAAAAAGAACTATCTCATTACATAGACAAGCTTTCCATTCCCATTTAATTAACTTCAAGAAAGTATAGTGACTCAGGATCATTGAGTCTTAATATGTAAAGTGACTGGGTTAAAAATCAGATCTTACTGGGTGCAGTGGCTCATGCCTGTAATCCCAGCACTTTAGGAGGCCAAGACGAGAGGATTGAGTCCAGGGGTTCGAGACTAGCCTGGGCAACTTGGTGAACCTTGTCTCTATAATAAATTTAAAAATTAGCAGAGCATGATGGCACGTGCCTGTAGTTCCAGCTACTTGGAAGGCTGAGACAGAAGGATCACCTGAGCCCAACAGGTCAAGGGTGTGGTGGCTGTGAGCGTGCCATTGCACTCCAACCTGGGCAACAGAGTAAGACTCCAACTCAAACAAACAAACAAACAAATAAATAAATAAAATGAGCTAAATAGTATGGAGGTTCCTAAAGAAATAAAAAGCAGAACTACCATATGACCTAGCAATCTCTCTTCTGTGTATATACCCAAAGGAGATGGTCACCTCCTCAGATGGTCACACATCTACATGCCTGTGTTTACTGCAGCATTATTCACAATAGTCAAAAATGAGACAACCTGTGTCCATCAACAGATGTATGATTAAAGAAAATATGGTGTATAGATACGGCTGAATATATGAATATTATTCAGTCTTATTAAAGGAGAAGATGGCCGGGTGCCGTGGCTCAAGCCTATCATCCCAGCACTTTGGGAGACTGAGGTGAGAGGATTGCCTGAGCCTACCAGTTCGAGACCAGCCTGGGCAGCTTGGTGAGACCTCATCTCTACAATAAATTAAAAAATTAGCTGGGTGTGGTGGTGCATGCCTGTGGTTCCAGCTACTTGGAAGGCTGAGGTGAAAGGGTCATCTGAGCCCAGCAGGTAGAGGCTGCGGTGGCTGTGAGTGTGCCACTGCACTCCAGCCTGGGCAACAGAGTGAGACTCTAACTCAAAAAAATAAAAAAATAAAATAAATAAAATAGAATTGCAACTTCATGAACTTGGAAATGGAAAAGCATCAAATGTTAAAGTAAACATTCCAAATCACTCATATTTATTACGGATTATCATCTCATGTATTTAAATCCTGCTTGAACATTTTTTCCTTTCTTTTTTAAGATTAGAAAATATAGTTTATTTAGAAAGTAAATTAGAGAGAGAGAGAGAGAGAGAGAGAGACAGAGAGAAGAGAGTCACCTCCCCAAGGTAGGAGAGGAGACTAAAGCCAGGAAACATGACAATGGCCATAGCTCTAAGAGCACATGGCCACACCAGAGTTTAGTAAGGCAAAGGCCTTTTTCCTTATTCCTTTAATGAGTTTCATAAATTTGCTACTTAAAGTGAAATTCTGTAGCACTTTCTTCTATTTATTTAAAAATTTCTCTCTACTTTTTCAAGCTTTAGAATGTCCTCCTTATTTCGACAATTCTTGGATATAATGAATCCATGTTGTCCTAGGCATAACCTTCCTTGTTTTAGACTTTGACCTTACCCTCTCAATTTCTGTTTATAATCATATATGATTTAACTCTTTGTGTATACATTTAATTCTCACAAAACCTCTATGAGGTAGCTAGGATAGACACCACCTTCATTTTGTAGATAAGAAAAATGAATTAGTGACAAAATCCGAGCTCAAATATCTTCTGACTCCTAGTACAGTATGTTTTTCCATTGACTACTAACTTTTTATCTCATTTCCTTCATTGTTTTATTTGTTCTTCTCTGGATTTTTTTTTTCAGGGACAGTCTCACTCTGTCACCCATACCGGAGTGCAGTGGCACATAGATCACTACAGCCTAAAACTCTAAGCTCAAGCAATCCTTCTGCCTCAGCCTCCACACCAGCCACTACAGGCAAGCACCACCACACCAGTTAAGTTTTAAAAGTTTTTTGTAGTGACGAGGTCGCACTATGCTGCCCAGGCTGGTCTGAAATTCCTGGCCTCAAGGAATTCTCCTGTCCCCCACTCTTAAGGTGCTAGAAGTCAGGCATAGCCAGTCTGGTTTTACCCTTAAGATGATGCCAGAACTACTTGCCATTCTCTCTAGAAAGCTTTCTCTTTTTTTGAGTCAAAGTCCTCTCATTCTGTCACCCAAGATGTAGAGACTATAGGGCAGTGGCACGATCCCAGCCACCACAGCCTCAACCTGCTGGGCTCAGGCAATCCTTCTGCTTCAGGCTTCCATGTAGTTGGGACTACAGGTACTTGCCACCATGTCTGGTTAAATTTTTATTTTATTTTTTGAGTTTCCATCACCCAGGCTGGAGCGCAGTGGCACGCTCATAGCCACCCCAGCGTCGACCAGGCTCAGGCGATCGATCTTTCCACCTCAGTCTTCCAGGTAGCCAGAACTACAGGCATGCGCTACCACACCCAGCTAATTTTTTGATTTATGGTAGAGGTGAAGTCTCACCAAGTTACCCAGTCTGTTCTCAAACACGTGGGCTCAGGCAATCCCCTCACCTTGGCCTCCCAAAGTGCTGGGATTACAGGCTTGAGCCACTGCGCCCGGCCAATTTTTTTTTTTTTTTATTGTAGAGATAAGGTGTCACCAAGTTGCCGAGGCTGGTCTTGAACCCCTGGGCTCAGGCAATCCTCTCACCTCCACCTCTCAAAGTGCTGGGATTACAGGCAAGAGCCACCATGACAGGTCCAGAAGACTGTTTAGTGAGGACAAGATAATACCTTCAAATTTTCTAACTTCCAATCGTTTTTTGACAATGTTCAAAAAATTTAAAGCTTCTTTTTGTTTATTTGTTTTAGCAGTTGCAGGAACAGCAGGATTAACATTTTTTTTTTTTTGGAGTTGGAGTCTCACTCTGTCACCCAGACTGGGGTGCAGTGGCCGCTCCCGGCCACCGCAGCCTTGACCTGCTGGACTCCGGCAATCCTTCCGTCTCAGCCTTCCGAGTAGCTGGAACTACAGCTAATTTTTTGATTTATTGTGGAGATGAGGTCTCGCCAAGTTGCCCAGGTGGGTCTCGAACCCACGGGCTCAGGCAATCCACTCACCTCAGCCTCCCAAAGCGCGGGATTACAGGCTGAGCCACAAAGCCCGGCTAGGATTAACATTTTAATAAAATAGTTTACAGTGGCTACTTAATTAGTCCTCTGGTCATAATGAATTCTCTTGAATACATCAAATATAATCTAAATTATTTCCTTCTAAATTTACCTTACATTTCTACACAATGAGGTTTTTTATATTTCCTTGTATTGCACAACTATGGGAAAATATCCCATAGATCTTCCTGCAGTTTGGCATTAGACTATCCAGGAGTGCTTATTTCACCTCCATAATTATTTAGCCTTTGGAATTTCTAATAAAGGATAATTTCATTGACAAGGGCAAGCAATTATTTTCCCAGAGCAAACATAATGATACCTAAATACTCTCTGAAAGTCTTTTGAGTGTGATAAATATGTAAGTCAAGGTAGAAACATTCTGCGTTTTCAAAAGGTCTTTCACCAAAAGTTAGTAACATTGAAAGAAAAAAGAAAGTCGAGCACAGGAGCTCACCGCCTGTAATCCCAGCACTTTGGGAGGCAGTGGCAAGAGGATTGCCAAACCCAAGGGTTTGAGACCAGCCCAGGCAACTTGGTGAGACCTCATCTCTACAATAAATCAAAAAATTAGCTGGGTGTGATGGTGTGCACTTGTAGTTCCAACTACTTGGAAGGTGGGGGCGGAAGGATCACCTGAGCTCAACAGATAGAGGCTGCGGCAGCCATGATGCCATTGCACTCCAGCTTGGGCGACAGAGTGAGACTCCTACTCAAAAAAAGAAGAAAAAAGTGGACATTTTTCCTATTTTCCCCACCTCTCCACTCCTAGCATGGCCTTGCCTGACATGCTGTTCTTATCTAGCAGTCATTGCTGGGCTGAAGAAAAAACAGCCTACCAGGCTAGACCACCTTGATGATTAGGAGAGTGGGCGGAGGCTGGAAAGAATGTGTCTAACAGCTTGGAGAGGGCATTGCCCACCTTTCCTCCATTTGCGAATAACAAGGACATGAGACTGTTATAGGCCAGTGCTCTGGGAATACAAAATTGTTACAATTATTTTTTAAACAATTTAAAATGATCACTTTAAATGTTATGATTTTCCCTTCCTTCCAAATATTGCAATTGTCTGCTCCCTCCTCTAAAAAAACTGTAAAAGAACAAATTGTAAATTCCAAAATTTATCTAAAATGTCAACATGAACTAGGTGTGATGGTTCACTCCTGTAATCCCAGCACTTTGGGAGTTGGAGGTGAAAGGATTGCCTGGGCCCAGTTCAAGACTAGCCTAGACAATATGGCGAGACCTTGTCTCTACAATAAATAAAAAAATTAGCTGGGCATGGTTGCATGCATGTAGTTCCAGCTACTTGGAAGGCGGAGGCAGAGGATCACCTGAGCCCAGCAGGTCAAGGCTGAGGTAGCCATGAGCGTGCCATTGCTCTCCAGTCTGGGTGATAGTAAGACTCCAATACAAAATAAGATAAGATAAGATAAAATAAAATAAAATAAAATCAACCTGACCAGGAGATTTTGGGTCACCACAGCGGTCGAGTATCAACAATTATTCATGTAAATCTTGAGTCATGCTAAAATTGCACGTAAGTTTCAAATTCAGGGTGAAAAGTGGTGAATTTTGGACATAAATACTGGAATGAATTTGTGTTGCTTTGAATGAGCTTTTTGGCCATGATGCCAACCAGTCTCCCTATAAGCTAATTATAGAAATTAAACTCTCCCTTTTTTCCCAGTCTCTGCCTCTCGTATTTTAATTGGCCATGAGGGATAGCACCTGATGTGTTAGATGGGGCCACAGTGTTTGGTGACTCTCTGGGACTCTGATGCTTGCAGCTGCCTAGTGTTGATGGGACCGTTCCCTGGACACCCCCTTGAAGCTACTGGAGCCCTCTTTGCTCCGGGGACTCCCCAAGATACATTCCCACTGATCATGGCCATTGTTCTGCCAAAAAGCCTGGGGGATAACGGGACTTTGAAGCTGGTGCGCTTATAGGTAAGCCAAACCAGAGAGTTGGACACCTTCCCATTTGGGTCCTGTGAGCCAATTTGTAGGTGCCAGGGAAGCATGGTCCTAACTCATTAGTGCTTTGTGTTGGGATATCCTTTGGATTGAATTTCTTTTTTTTGAGTTGGTGTCTCCCTCTGTCACCCAGACTGTAGTGCAGTGGCTGCTCCCGGCCACCGCAGTCTCAACCTGCTGGGTTCAGCTATCCTTCCGCCTCAGCCTTCCAAGTAACTGGAACTACAGGCGTGTGCTACCACGTCAGGCTAATTTTTGATTTATTGTAGAGATGAGGGCTCGCCAAGTTGCCCAGGTGGGTCTCGAACCCGCGGGCTCAGGCAATCCACTCACCTCAGCCTCCCCAAGCGAGGGATTACAGGCTAAGCCACCAAGCCCGGCTCATATATTTAACTTTAAGGTTCTTACTTACATAACACCTCATGTTCACAGGCTTTAAAAATAAGGCCAGGTGCGGTGGCTCTCGCCTATAATCCCAGCACTTTGAGAGGCCAAGGTGAGAGGATTGCCTGAGCCCATGGGTTTGAGACCAATCCACTCACCTCAGTCTCCCAAAGCGCAGGATTACAGGCTGAACCACCGAGCCCGACTTGGATTGTATTTCATACTTTGTTAGCACCTAGGGTTTTCTTCAAAGCAATCTGAACATTCACCTGGTTTGGTTTGGTTTTTGGAAGAGGCCATGACAGAGTTCTGAAAATCTCACCTGGCTGTATCTTAGATCTTGGTTTTGTGCGTGCACTCTAGACCATGGTTAACTTACTAACATAAGCTAGCTCTGATAAGTTTACTGCTATTTTGTGGCTATAAGTTTCTAAGGTAAATGATGTTTCACCTATGTTGGTTTGTGTGTGTCTGCATATGTGTGCAAGGGTTGGTGACAAAATCCTGCAGAAAGGAATTCCCTTTCCGCTATGATCTTGGGCTTCAGTCCAGGTGGAGGATAAGAGGCACTCTTTCCTTTAGTCTGTGAAAACAGGTGCTCTTAGGCAACTGAAGGTGTTGCGAAGGTGTCAGGGGAGTTGTTCCTCATAGGGAACATCACTAATATCTTGTCTGGGAGCCATGTTCCATCCAGGGGGTGCTTATAAGGATTGGTCATCCTATGCTCTGGGGGCCCCATGATTGACTCCAACATTCAATGGGAAAACCCAGACACGTAAGAGGAAAAAAAGATGACTTGGTGTCACGGCCAGCGGGAACTCTCTCCACAAGCAGCACATTCTCAACCCATCACACTATTTTATGCCCAAAGACCAGTCTTAGCCACCAGCTCCCCCCACACCCAGTCTCTCCTTTGAAGCTTTCAGTTATTGTCCAGTCTCCTTTTTAAATTTTTTTTTTTTTTTTGAGTAGGAGTCTCACTCTGACTCCCAGGCTGGAGTGCAGTGGCATGCTCACAGCCACTGCAGCCTTGACCTGCTGGGCTTAGGCGATCCTTCCGCCTAAGCCTTCCAGGTAGCTGGAACTACAGGCACGCACCACCATGCCCAACTAAATTTTTTTTGTTTTGAGTCAGAGTCTCACTCGGTCACCCAGGCTGGAATGCAGTGGCACACTCACAGATACTCTAGCCTCGATCTGCTGGGCTCAGGCAATCCTTCCGCCTCAATGGAACTACAGGCATGCGTCACCACGCCAGGCTAATTGTTTCTTTATTGTAGAGGCGAGATATTGTCAAGTTGCCCATGATGGTCTCGAACCTGTGGGCTAAGGCAATCCCCCCGTTTCCACCTCCCAAAGTGCTGGGATTACAGGTGTGAACCACCATGCCTGGCTTCCTTTTTTGATTTCATTGTTTTTGTGACTCAGTCTCACTCTATTGCCCAGACTGGAGTGCAGTGGCACGCTCATGGCCACCTATCTTGACCTGCTGAACTCAAGTGATCCTTCCACTTCAGTCTTCCAAGTAGCTGAAACCAAGGCATGCACTACCAAGCCCAGCAAATTTTTTTATTTATTGTAGAGATGAGGGCTCACAAGTTGCCCAGGCTGGCCTCAAACCCCTGGGCTCAGGCAATCCTCTTGCCTCCACCTCTCAAAGTGTTGTGATTACTGGCGTGAGTCACTGCTCACTGTTTGTTTTATGTTTGAAAGAAGTTCAAGGCATGCCAGGTTTTCTGAAACTCCAGCTGGTTAAATGTTAAGGCCTATGGTTGTGCACATTTTAAAGCTGATGGGCAAATTACAACAAGAAAATTTCAGAGCTCAAATGATTAACCTGTAACTACAAGGGTTAAGTAGAGTCTTCTAAATGCTATCTAATTCTCTCTTTTCTCTTCTGCCTGCTTTGAATTTGCTGGTAACTAAACTACCAGTGTTGAGATAAGCTCACTGTTTCAAAGCTAAATAAGAATTTTGGTTTTTTTATACAGTGCAGACTGTTCTAACTAAAATGTAAACACTAAAAACTCATTTAAAACTGGAGGACAAACCGGGCTCGGTGGCTCAGCCTGTAATTCCAGCACTTTGGGAGGCTGAGGTGAGTGGATGCCTAAGGCCTCGGGTTCGAGACCCGCCTGGGCAACTTGGTGAGACCTCATCTATACAATAAATCAAAAATTAGCCGGGTGTGGTAGTGCGCACCTGTAGTTCCAGCTACTTGGAAGGCTGAGGTAGAAGGATTGCCAGAGTCCAGCAGGTGGAGGTTGCAGTGGCCGAGAGCGGCCACTGCACTCCAGTCTGGGTGACAGAGTGCGACTCCAACTAAAAAAAACAAAAACAAAAAAAACCTGGAGGACAAAAAGGTAAAAAAAAAATGTTTTAAAAATTAAACTGCCATGGAATCTGCTTTATCCCAATTTTGGTCCACAGCCTTTTTTGGATTGTCTATCAGGGCACACTAAGTTTAGCCATGCAAACACATTCTAATTTTGTCAGAAATATAATTTGAGGTCAGGCGTGGTGGCTCAAGCCTATAATTCCAGCACTTTGGGAGGCCGAGGCAAGAGGATTACCTGAGCCCATGGGTTCGAGACCAGCCTGGGCACCATAGTGAGACCTCATCTCTACAATAGCAAAAAAAAAAACAAAAAATTAGGCAGGCATGGTCGTGCGCGCCTGTAGTTCCAGCTCCTTGGAAGACTGAGGCAGAAGGATCACCTGAGCCTAGCAGGTTGAGGCTGTGGTGGCCGGGAGCTTGCCACTGCATTCCAGTCTGGGTGACAGAGTGAGATTCCAACTCAAAAAAAAAAAAAAATTATATATATATATATAATTTGAATGCGGGTGTCTTTTGTAGAATGGTGAATTTATTGCTGTTTCATGGCTGGAGTTCAGAAGTAACGGCTATTAAAACTTTGTGTTCTTGGAAGACTGAGGTGGAAGGATCGCCGGAGCCCAGCTGCGGGAGCGGCCACTGCACTCCAGTCTGGGCGACAGAGTGAGACTCCAACTCAAAAAAAAAACCAAAAAAAAAAACTTTGTGTTTATATATGTGTGTTTGAATGTGCTTGCATGTATGAGAATGTTATGTGTTTTGTCTAGCAAGCTAACAAATTGGCTTATAAGTAAATGAGTACTCAGCTGGGTGCAGTGGCTCATGCCTGTAATCCCAGCACTTTGGGGGACTGAGATGAGAGGATTGTCTGAGCCCAGGGGTTTGAGACCAACCTGGGCAACTTAGCAAGACGCCTCTACAATAAGTCAAAAAATTAACTGGGTGTGGTAGTGCACACCTGTGGTTCCAGCTACATGGAAGGTTGAGGCAGAAGATTTGCATGAGCCCAGCAGGGCAAGGCTGCGGTGGTCATGAGTGTGTGCCATTGCACTGCAGGCTGGGCAACAGAGTGAGACTCCAATTTAAAAAAAAAAGTAAAAAGCACTCAAATTAAATAGATTGAACTGCTTTCAAGGTTTACTTGACTTTAATAATCTTTGGTAAATAAAAATGACTTTAGAATTTTTTTTTTTTTTGAGTTGTAGTCTCACTCTGTCACCCAGGCTGGAGTGCAGCGGCACGCTCATGGTTACAACAACCTCGACCTGCTGGGCTCAGGTGATCCTCCTGCCTCTGCCTTCCAAGTAGAAAGAACTACAGGCATGTGCCACCACACCCAGCTAATTTTTTGATTTACTATAGAGATGAGGTCTCGAGAGTTGCCCATGCTGATCTCGAACCCCTGGAGTCAGGCAATCCTCTTGCCTCAGCCTCCCAAAGTGCTGGGATTACAGGTGTGAGCCACCGCGCCTGGCCGGCTTTAGAATTATTAATAAAGTGAAAGTGTCTTTGGAATTGTCACCATACATTTTTGTCTGGGTCTAATAATTAGGTAAGTTTTGCATTTGTCTTTACTAGATATTTTACTTTTTTTTTTTTTTTTGAGTTGAAGTCTCACTCTGTCACCCAGACTGGAGTGAAGTAGCCGCTCCTGGCCACCGCAGCCTCGACCTGCTGGGCTCCGGCGATCCTTCCGCCTCAGCCTTCCAAGTAGCTGGAACTACAGGCGCGCGCTACCACGCCCGGCTACTTTTTTTTGATTTATTGAAGAGATAAAGTCTCACCAAGTTGCCCAGGCGGGTCTCGAACCCGCAGGCTCAGGCAATCCACTCACCTCAGCCTCCCAAGGCACGGGATTACAGGCTGAGCCACCAAGCCCGGCTTTACTAGATATTTTAAAGTATCAGGATTTGACATGAGGGTTATACAACTATAAGCCGGCCGGGTGTGGTGGCAAGCCTATAATTCCAGCACTTTGGGAGGCCAAGGCGAGAGGATTGCCTGAGTCCAGGGGTTCGACATCAGCCTGGACAACTTGGTGAGTCCTCATCTCTATAATAAACCAAAAAATTAGCCAGGCATGGTAGCGCATGCCTGTAGTTCCAGGTACTTGGAAGGTTGAGGCAGAAAGTTCGCCTGAGCCCAGCAAGTCGAGGCTGTGG
>CAUYQG010290358.1:0-27362 GCA_963574415.1 Tarsius wallacei
CGCTTCCGGCCACCGCAGCCTCAACCTGCTGGGCTCCGGCCATCCTTCCACCTCAGCCTTCCAAGTAGCTGGAACTACAGGCGCGCGCTACCACGCCCGGCTGATTTTTTGATTTATTGTAGAGATGAGGTTTCGCCTGCCTGGGCGGGTCTCGAACCCACGGGCTCAGGCAATCCACTCACCTCAGCCTCCCAAGGCGCGGGATTACAGGCTGAGCCACCGAGCCCGGCTATGACGTATATTCTTTATCTAGTCATGCAAAATCATATGGGTAAGCACTGGATTTTTATAGGATAAGAATTGGAGATAAGTGTTTTACTTAATACTGTGATGTTGGCACCATCCATGAAAATGCTTCATAATCTGAGAAAATGAAACTGTTGACCCAGGAACAGAAAATAACACCTCAATTGTTACTTCACTTGTTTAAAAGTGAAGGCTTTTTTATTAGTTGATTAAGAGGTTGAAAGCTAAAGGTAACTTTTGTACTTATAATGTAACTTTCAACCTTTCTACTAGTTGGGTTAATTTCCTATTTCTATATAGGTGACTGTGTATAATTAGATTAAAAATGCAATAAGTTTAGCTTCTGCATATAGACTATCTGGTTTGACTTTATTTCTCTCAACTGACTTGCTTGGTTGTTTTGATGTTATATAAACATGGCTTATATTTCTGAAATTAAATTCAGCTTTTGTAGTTACACTCAGACTTTACTTTTAAAGGATAATAATATGGTTTAAAAATAAAAATAATCTAATTAAAAACTAAATATCTCTTGCATAAAAAGACTCTTGTACCCAGTTAGTTGTCTCTGTGACCTAGAATTATGACCTTGATCAAACAAGCGCAGGCTAGGTAAGAAAAACTCATCTAGAGTTTGGAGTTATGTGATTTCTGTATCATAATTTTCTTGGGCATGGTTCTCTAACACCTTCCTATGATGGGGAAAGAGGGATAGGAGCCATTCTCAGAAGTTCTGACTAATAGGACTTTGCATCTGTCCATTTCCATGACTCTCAGTGGTACATTGTGTCTCTCCAGGTTCCACCGTTTGGCATCCCGACTGTAAGCAATCCACTAAAGCGGAGGACAAGCTACGGGTAAGGACAATTAGAACATGATGCCAGGTGCATTTGTATACTCTACATGGCCACTCATTCTTGGGGCTGAAATTTGGGTGAAATTACTTTTTACAGATTTCTTCCCCCTATAGGCAAACCAAGTTTAAAGGCCATTTGGCTGGGGAAGGGTTTCCTTCTTGCCTGTAATTTATTGCTGTGTTTTGTTTTGTTTTCTTCTGTTTTTTTTTTTTTTTTCTTCCAAATGGCTTGTGTTGGACAAAGTAAGCCTTGCCTCACTAGTCAGCTTCTTAGGAAAGCATTCAAGGGAAAAGTCAAACCATGCAGACGGGAAAAAAATGATTCATCAAGCTCTAGGTGCAACATCTGGTGACCTTCTCACCAGACTTTTTGTGCTTCATTCCTAATGCATCACTCCAACTCAAGCTCTGCATCTGTTGCTTAGCTCTTGGGTACATTTTACTGACCACTCAAATCCAAATTCACCAGAGTAGCCTCCAGTCCCAAAAGCTGATGGTTTGTCAGATGAAACCTTTGGGGAAAATAATGATGAGCCCAGACATATAAATTAGTCAATCTCAGAACACCTCCAAATATTGTATCTGCTTCAGAAGCCAAGAGCTATACACAGTTGTAAGATCATGGCCATAATCTCTATCCTGTTCAGATGCCTTCAGTTTTGGATCTGGGCTATGAATTATTTTCCAGTGTGATAATCAGACTGATCCCTCAGGTTACCTGACTTAGAGATACCCTTGCAAAAACTGGAGTATGACTTTACTCTTCTTGATGTCTCAGAGAAAAGAATGGCCTGGATTTGTTTTGGGGGCCAGACTCTAGTGTGTAGTGTGATTTCTTCCTGATCTGCCTTGAGCAGACATCAGGAGTGAGGTAGGAGTCATTGATGGGAACTGGTCACTAATGTGTGACTTGTGAAGGGATGGCTTGGCTTCAGAGAAATGATGATCAGTGAGAACCATTTGCTCTGACTTTCCCTAGATCCCTTTGCTGGATACCTTAGGAACTGTGGCTCCTGTCTTCTAGTGCCTTTCCTTTGTGCTCTTCAATAAAACACATGGATGCACAGGAACCTTTGCCCCGCCCCCCAACTGGCATCCAAAAATCAGAAGGAGACATTATACCACGTAGATATTTTAGAAACTTGTCCCTTCCTGTGACCCTGAACAAAAACAGCTCTCTTAGAATTCATGATTATTATGAATATACTTTAAGGGAAGAAACAAAATCCTTTTTCTTAAAATAATTGAATAGAGATAATAACAGCTGGAGAGGGATTTGTTTACCAATATTACGATGGTTCTGCTCTGTTTCTGACAAGTACTTGCTTCTGAAATCCGTCAGCCAGACCAGCACATACTAGAATAGTCACCCAGTTCTAGGGGCTAGACGCTGGGATTTTTGAAGAACCATGGATGCTTTGGAAATGCGTTATTCTTATAAAATATGAAAACATTAAAGATAGTTCTTGTTGCCACTTTTATCGTAAGAATGTACAATTCACAATGTAGCTTGGGGATGCTGCCCAGAAACCACCCAAGTAGCTGGTGGTGGTTTGCACTATCTCTATAGTATTGCTTTTAGGCTTTTGAATAATCATCTCTACTTCATCCCTGGTGAGTCTTTTGGGAGACAAAGAGAGGACTGCTAATGAGGCCAGACTGAGTGGGATGTGTATCTTTTCTCTATAAGGAAAACTCTCTGGATAAGCTTGTGAAAACAGCTAGTAAAATACTTCCACCTATTCTGGCCAAGAGAAGCTATTGTTTTCTTCCTTAAGTAAGCTTTCCAGAGAATTCCAAAGTTCTTCTAAACCCAGCACTTTCAACTTGGGAGGTCAGGTCAGCACGCTGGATCCCTGTCTTTGGAAAGCCCAGTAGTGAGGAGGAGCATGTACCTCAGAGGAAAAGAGGCTCTGATGTACCCGGAGTCAGGGTGCATGCTGATCTGGGTGGAGCTTAAAGGGGAATAGGTCTTGAATAGAGAAATACATCTTGTGCTCTCTTAAGGGTGTGTCTACAGATAACAAATCTTGAGCCAAGATTTCCAGGCCTTTCACTGTGTGTTACATTAGTGTAGTTTCCATAGCAAAATGAAAATGTTTTAAGAATCTTCCAGCCACCCCTGAATAATCCACATTTTTTATATTTGCATTCATAACAACAGATTTTTAAGAACGTCTCTCAGTTGGCCTCACTGGTTTCTTACCCTTCATGTGTTATAAGAATTTCTAAACCAAAATAAATAGAAAGTAATTGGGAGTGAGGCTTGGAGCTTAGATAAATATGCTGTTACTGGAAGACCAGTTAATATGCTTTTGAACACGGGCCCCAAAATTGACACATCAATAAAAGAATGCGACTTGAAGTTTACTATAAAGTTCATTTTCCCCAAGACCTTTTTTAAAATAGCATTTCTGAATTGAGGATATTTCTTTATTTATTCTTCTCTTTTCTCATGTTTCATGGCAGCCACCAAACATTCATCATTCTTCATCCGATTTCTTTTATCCCAAAAGTCTGATTCGACGCATAGGACGGTCTCCGTCTCTGCAGGTTGGCGCTGTGTCTAACTGGAGCTCGGAGTCGCTGTCTGGGGGCTTCTGTCGCTTCCTCACCTCCACTCCCTATCCCCACCCCCCACCCCAGGCTGCTTTTCCCAAGTCTGGCTCCTGCAGACGGCAGATGCTTCTCTCACCACACGAGTGCATCTCACACTCTGACTCTGGCTGTTTTCTTCTTAGATTGATGTATTCACTCAAAGCAGTGGCTACAGTTTTATCTTTATTAAAGCAAGCACATGAGAAACTGTTTTTTGGTCCTGTGTTGCCATGTTTGTTCACTGAACAAGTATCTGCCAAACTGCAGATCATTGAGCTTCGTAGGGAAGAAAAGACAGATACACAATGATAAGGTGGCACAGAAGCAGATCACAGAATATATATCGCACAGACCCCAACCTTTGGAATGTCAGGTGAGGGAAAAGTCACTTTCCTGGGAGAAGCCATCTTTGAATTGAATTTTGGAGGCTGGCTGAAATTTGACCATATGGAGGTGAGGAGAAAAGGGTGGGCCTGATGAAGAGGACAGCAGAAGCACACATCTGGAAAAAGCAGCGCTTGGGTAGGGAGTGCTTTGGCTTAAGAAAGGAGCAGTGAAGCAACCGAGCATGAACACCTTACTCTGCGGAGGTTGGTGGAGTTACGTACCATCTTATTTGCTCTCTCCAGGAATTTCTATGAGGTAGAGAGTCTTATTCCCATTTTACAGATGGGGAGACTGAGATCCATTTTAATTAGGTAACTTCCCCAGAGTTACCCTACCGATAAGTGGAACAGCTAGAATTGGAACCCAGTATTCTGTGAGCCCATAATTCACATTCTTTCCCCTATACTGCAAAGGGATGGTGAGAGAAAAACCTGGGAAGACAGGAGAACATTAAATACTGGCTAAGGGTGTTGACAGGGGGCCACTGATGGAGTGTGAGGAAGAGAGCAGCACCACCTTCCCAGAGTATCCAGATGAACAGATGAAAAAGATGGGCAGATTATGTTCCATGCACAGACTTGACCTTCTTTAGGGGTCTTGAGAATCAGTGAAAACCTTTGTCTGCTCAACTAGAGACGACTTTCTACGATCCCATCTCAGTCTAGATGAGACCCATGCTGCAGCTCTGCTAAGAACTCAGGATTGCACCGTAACACTTTAGTCTGGGATTCGTGCCAACGCCTTTTTTTACTGCACTGAAGATGAGAAGAGTTTGTTTCTATCTATTTTTATTAAAACTTTATCTTCTTTCTTTAAATGATGAGAAAGACAGAAGTATGAAATTTTTGAGTGGAAAGAACCCTTTGACAGGCAACACCCTAAGTTCCTTCATCTACACAATGAAGGCAGACTCATGGAGCAACATGCCCAAGGCTGCACCAGTCATAAACAGCAAGACAGCTGCACTCTTGGGTTCTCTGACTCCAGGCCATCGTGCCTTGTGCTGGCAGAGTGTCCTGAATTCAGAGGAACAGCCGAAGATTGTCCCCACTACAAATGAGTGTTCCTCGGAATTAGTGCCTCCATTGGCAAGGAGTCACTTTTTCAATAGTTTTTTTTTTTTTCACAGTAGTATAAACTTCACACAAATAGTGTTGTATTTTGTTAGCTTAAGGGTATCACTATGTGATGCATTTTCATGACTTAAAAAAAATTCTATCATCAAGTGTGAACTTTTTTTGGTTTGCTCCAGAACCTTACGTTTTAAGAGATTTAGAGCATTGAGAGAGACAGAGAGATCTGTTTTTAATAACTCTCTCTTCCTAGCCTGTTGTTCAAAAGGGACATCTGATTCCCATTATCCAGCTGTAAATATCAGTGAAGTCAACTTGAGCTCCATCACAGAAAGTTGTAAACAGCTTGGGACCTGGCAGAGAAAAGCAGGCTGTTTGTCAAGGTCTCCCTTCACCAGTTGGCAGTTGAAGAATGGCTCATCAGAACCTTTAAAGAAACCAGCAGTGCGCTTCTCAAGGCATAGATATTTGGATCTTTTAAGTACTTTGACCTCCTCACAGCAGCTCATTTCCACCACATAAAATTAGGTACCCTTTGTTATTAGATAAGCTGACTATACTACTTACAGGGACATTCAGTACTCTGTGCCCTAGAAATAAGTCCTGGTTTTGTTGTGGAGGAAAGTCAAATTTATAGCTGAAAGTCATTTCATTATTTATATTTATATTGAAGAATCACTCTATCTTTCTCTTTTGCCTGAATTCCAGGTAAAAGAAAACAATAAAAAATAGAATTACCAAAGGAAGACATATTCTGGTTTTACTTACTTGTGAAAAAATTTTATGTGCATAGTAAATTTTGTCTGTAGGTGAAACTCAGTTCTGAGCATGTGTAATTCATTATACAAATGACAAAGCACAAATGGTATTCCCAGGACCAAGTTTATAATACTCTAGAGTGTGTCACTTGCTTTCATTCTAAAAAGGAGTTTTTCGCAGCTGTACCTTTGGAGGCTAAAGCATGAATTGACTGACCTACAAAATGGGCATGAGGTTTTTTTCTTTGAAACTAACATTCACCTCGATAATATATATACTTGCAAATCTCCTATACACCAAGCAAATACTATGTGTATGTTTTTAAAAAGGAGCTGGTAGAGGCTTTACGTGTGTCTGGAACAAGCAAGTGATATTGCTTGTTGGGTTTTGTTTTATTAATGTCACTACAGTACATGCTGCTTTATTCTCGCTTTCCTTTTTTTCTGGCATCTTTTCCTCCTTGGTGTGCCTTAACAGTTCACCAGGCAGTCAGATGTAGGGGTGTTAAGATTTATACCGGGACATCAGGGAAAGGCCTCTGGCATTTCTGAAACTGTCTCCAGAGAAGGGATGTGTGCCCGCAGCACCTTCCTGCTTTCTTTCCAAACACAAGTTATTTTATCCAAAGGAGTTTATTTCACCATTTCTTGACTTAGCCATGGGCATTTAATATGTGCGGACTTTAAAAGTATTCCTTCTTCTGCAGCTCTTATCACCACCTTGTCTAGTGAACTTCAACAAAAACCCAAGGCAGGTACTGTCAACATCAACAGTCCTTAGTATAAGGTGTCAATCACCTTATATCAGTAGTTGTCCCATGGGTGTTCATAAGATCATTCCGATCTGGTTGCCAGTTGCCTGTAGTTTCTCTCTCCTTAGAGCATGGCTTGGGATAAATGCAAATTAGATGAATGTAGTTGTTGCATCCCTGCTCCTGCTGAATGGGGGGGGGAGGGCAGGGACTGCAGAGTGCTTCCAGTACTGTCCTTCAAGGGCCCCCTTGTGCATGGTGGCCCATAATTGAAAATAAATGGAAAATGCCGTTGCTTTACTTGCTCCACAAGCAGCACTCTGGTAAGTGTTTTTCATGGTTAATATTTGAAGACTGGTGAGAGCTGGAGTGGAAACATAAAAAGATCTCTTCAATTAATTTTCGTTCTGTGACTGTACCCTCTGAAGGGTAGGAAAGATGGACAATATCGAGGCATGGGGGAGAAACATCTTAAAGGTAGTTAGAGGGCTTTTATAAGAGATTTCATGAAGAAAACAAAAGGACGTGCTTTTTCAAGCTTCTAGTTACTTATTAGTGATTAAAAGCTATTTTTTCTTTCTCCCGTTGAAATGAACTGCCAGCCTTCTGGTGAGGCCTCTCTTTATAACTTTTTTTTTTTTTGAGGAAAATAAAAAACCTTGTTGAAGCCAAGAGTGAATACATGACAGTGTGCTGGGGAAATAAGTGTAGAGCCAATGGACTCCTTCTTCATGAGAGGTTGAAGGAAGACAGTCACAGGCGGCTAGAAGGTTCTTACTAAGGGCTCCCTTCTTCCCTTTGCCAAAATAAGGTTTAAACTATTTGCCTACTCTTACTGGTAAAATACTTTGAGAGATCACTGCCGTATATAATCCTTTCCATATCTACCTTGACTTCCTTCTTTATTTCTCCTCAAATCCCCTCTCTCTTTTATTTATTTACTTATTTTTTGGCCAAAGATGGCATCAAAAGAAAGAACTGAATTTTTCAAGGTGTTTTTTCTGCAAGGAAAGGTGGTTAAAGGAAAGTAAGTAAATTGCACCTGCTTTGAACAGCTTAATCATGAGTCCTTGCTGTTTTCCTGTGGAACAGAAGTGGGCATACCTTTGGGAATAAATATTTGAAATTGTCTTCTTTTATAATGTAGACAAGAGAGTGATTTTGTTTACCGTAACTCTCATAGAGAATTCCAGAAACAAGGCTGCTCACCCGTTGTGTTATTGAATTCAGTTCATAATTGCCGGGTCACTATCGTTACCCTGGATATCACAACGGGTTGAAAAGGTAAGTTAGGTTAGCTAATCACATGTCAGGATCATCAGTGGAAATGTGAATCATCTATAAAAATTTTGTTGCAGCTCAGCGAGGTAATACTAGAGTGTTGGGTTAACGGCAAAGAAGAAATCATCAAGGGGATTTGAAAGTGGGACAGCATGTTAGGTTAGTGCTTTCAAAGTTGAGATTGTGTTTCATTCTGAGTGGGTATGTGCCGCTGCATTGGAGGACAGCTCTGTGCCTTTTGAAGATGTCATAGCCACAAGAGCAAGTTCCGAGTTATTAGGAAAAGAAAAGTAACAGCTGGAAGAATAAAAGGGTTTATTTTAATAGTAAACAAGATGTTAAGTTGAAATTCAACATGTTTAGAATTCTAGATGTTTAGAATTGAAATGTAAAATTCTAAGTGTTTAGAATTAAATCTCCAAAGATAATTAAAAAGTAATTTTATGACCTTTATAAGCAGAGACCTCTAACCTCTGCCATTTGAGCAAATACACTTAGAGAGACGTTAAGGACCGTGGCAAAACGTGATCCACGTGTGTCATTTAAGCACAGTTCAGAGGCGGCAAACCAGGAACTGTCCTGACAAACCAGACAGGCCTGTGCAAAGTCTTTGTCATCAGCACAGGAAGGGCATTAATTACTAAAGTTGTGACACAGGCAGGAAGTCATTGTCTCTAAGAATGTTCAGAATTACTTCATAGAGTTCTCAAGGAGGGGAAGGGTATTTGTCAGCTCCTGGCAGGACTGCTGCCCTCACATAGTGTGATAAATTACTTTACATATTTGAGTTCTGATAGGAAAGAATCCAAGTGTGGTAGCTGTAGAGAATGCTAGGGTAGCCTAGTCGATGTAGCTCACATTCGAAAGGAATATTCTATCATGAGGAACAAAACAGAAGCAGGGCTGTCCAGTGTTATTTGAGCTTAACTGCCTAAGAAATCCAGTTTAATCCCGAATGTCTGGAACATGTTGACTACTTGCCATGTGCCCAGCAAGGTGCTTGGAGCTTTAAATGTATTCTCTCATTTAACCCTAGGAAATAGTTGTTGTTCATGCCCTGCCCTCTGCCCCCATTCTATAAATGGAGAAGCTGAAGCTCAAGAAAGTTAAAAGAAAACGCGTGTATCACCTCACGACTAGTAGGGTCCAGATTTGAACTGAGTTATCTGGTGCCAAAGTCAGCCTTTTAACCCCATTGTGTTATGTTGTACATAGTTGTGTTTTATCCGATAATTTCAATATAGACAGGAAAACAAAAAAGAGCCATTGTAAGAAAATAGGCAAGCGAGTGTGCATCTCAACCATAAACAAGATGCCTGCAGAAGTAAACTTTACAGTAAAGTTGGAAGATCAGAATGAAGCAAAAGCAAAAGATGAAATAGAAAGGGGGAAAAAGCAGCTTCTGACTCTCCAAGATAACAAACACCTTGAGCATTTCTCAAGTAATGCTAAATAGTCCACAGATGGAAGTGGCAGAGTGACTGCTCCAAGATGAGCCAGATCCTCAAATTTGGTGATCAGTTCACTTGACTTTGAAAACTGTCTGCCTATAGAAATCTAAAACATTTTGGACTCAGAGACTTTGGGTGCAGGTATATGCAGATTGAAGGTGATTCTAACCTGAAAATCTTTAAAGGCCAAATGGGACTTGACAGAAAGTCAAATTGCTTAATAACTCTTAAAATCTTTAGTTCAGCAATATTAACACTACAAACAAACAAGATGAATGCTTCAGAGAAAGCCTGCATAACTGGCAGGATCCTCTAATCCAATCAAGAAGGAAGGCAGAGAGAAGCTGAACTGAAATAGGCCAATAGTTGAGCCAAGAGACCTTTTCGTCCCTTCATCCCTGGAGGAAAGCTTTAAACGCCCCTTCCCTACATGCACTCATGTTGTTCTATTATATTCCTACCAGCACATGCAGTACAAGAGCACAAAAACTCTTCAGAGCCATCCCCAGGTGCATCATTCCAGAAAAGACAAAATATCCTTGCTCCACACTTGGCAACACAAGGGATGAGTAGCTTATGAGAGACCTCAAAGCTCCAGTGTATACTTTGGGCTGTTCACACAATGTCCTGGATGCTTGTGAATGGAAACAGGCCTTTGCCATAGCAACCCCAGTAACTGAAGACATCTGGCTCTGCTGTAGCACACCCTCCCCTGCCCCACCCCATCCCACCCGACAGTGAGCTATTGCCTTGTTCTCATAGAGCTGGTAACGATACAAATATTCTCAGCTAGCTGGCATTCTTTGCAGCTACCTGACCTCAGTATTACTTTCACTCCATTTGTCCTGTAACGATATTGATGGAAAGTAAATAGTCACGCTTACCTTATACTACAGGCAACTTTTAGTGCAGGTGTTAAGTGCTTGGGCTCTAGATCTAAGGTATCTGGGTTCATATCCTCTCTGTCTCTTTCCTACCTATGTGGCTTGAAGTGTTCATACTTTTGTCTATGAAATAGGGTTAATAACAGAACCTACCTCATAGGTTATTGGGAAGATAAATGAGATTAAACCTGGGTACTGCTTGGCACAGGCCTGTTGCATAGTAAGTGGGAAATAAACATTAGCTGTTGTAAATATTCTTGGGTTGCTACTTAAGAGGTTTCATTTTGGCAGATGTTAGATCCTGGCCATTTGAAGCTGAAGGACTACCTGTAATTAATAATTATCCCATAGAGATGGACACTGGTGTAACTTTTTCAAGGAGTGGCTTCTCTTTGTAAAGGAGGGCTGCATTTTGGTTGTGTCACTTCTATATTTTGGTTAGGAAATGGAGCTAGAAATTGGACTTTTTTTTTGGTAGTGTCATATGAATCCTTTTTCAACATTCTCAGATGTGGAATTTTCTCAGATTGAGATGCACCTGTGATTGGCATAACTTGAGAAGGAAAGTGCTTGTGCATGGCAGGTCTTGGGTGGAGGACCAGAAGCTGTTAGCCTAGTATGCCTCTACCTTCACCCACCCTTGTATTTCAAAGATGCCAGAGACATTGGGCAAGAATGATTGATCACAGTCATTCAGTGAATTCTTACTTTTAGGGTAAGTCTGATCGCTGCCTGACTTGAACTGGCCTGATGTGTTTGCCCTCACTGTTTCAGACAACACCCATGGCTTTGGGAGTTATTTTGGCTCAGTTATACTCATATTCAAGGTGTTAAATATCAGTAGAAACAGTACTAAAGAGGAAAGGTACTATTCCTGTTGTAGAAGTATACATTATCCAGGAAATAACTTCAATATAGGTGAGGAAGCATTCCAAGACTAGATCTATAGTTTTCTTTGAGGAGCTTTCCAGAATATGCTAAACAGAGGTAGGAGGTAGCTGGTTCTAGTTTATATATTTCCTTTACGCTCATATAATTTCCACTCGCTCTCCATGTTCTTCAGGTGTATATTATAAAATCCAGTTTCTTTCATCTTCCCCAAAGGCCGACCACCAACCTTACTTCAGTGACTCTCTGTGTGGTTAGGTTCAAATCACATGATTAACATGAGTCAAGTGTCCGCAAACTGAGTATTTGTTTACAAATAAAAATATCTAACTCATTCCCACCTAGCGTTGGGTATGTACGGTAGTTAAAAAAAACTCTGTAAGGTCAGAGATCATGACTAAAATTAACGAGGGAGCTAGACATGATGCAAGGAAAATAAATGCAGTAATATAAGTTCTTGTAGGGGACACAGAAGAGGAAATGACTGAGAAAGCCCCCCAACATGTTTTCAAAACTGGATCGCACAACTAGTTCTTATTTATCTTTCCTTCTAGATTATATTTTCTCTTATTCACAAAGATCACACGTTTCCTTTTTAAACTAGTTTAGTTTCTAGTGAAGCTTAGGGACCCAGACCAGTCTTGGTTCTGAAACCACGGTACTCTGAAATCTTACAAGTCACTGTTTATTTTACAGCCTACCAGGACTTCCTCGGAAAGTATTTACTCTAGACCAGGCTCCAGTATCCCTGGCTCACCAGGTCATACTATCTATGTAAGTATCTACTTCTGGAAGTGGCACTTCTGGGAAAGGAATTAAATTAGTGGATTGTAATAGCAGAATTGATGATCCAAAACGACTTCTATTTCTGTTATGAGTTCTGATTTTCACTTTTGTAGATCAGTCTTCTCAATCATGTTTTCCTTCAAGTAATTAAATGCATATATGACCATGAATGGCATAATCAAAAGATGACCTGTAAGTGTAGTAATATGCAGCACTTTAAAAATTGCTACACCTAACTTGCATACAGATATTTGGGGTTTAATTATATATTTTATAATGCTGATACAGAATGTTCTTAAATTCTGCCACAAAGATACTTAAATATTTAGTTTATTAAATATGCAGTTCTTGTTTTTAGCCATCTGGGAGGATTATTTGACCATCTGTCTGAGCTTTTTCCTCCTCTGGAATAAATTTAGAAAGTTATCCTTAAGGTTTGCACGTTCTCTGTTTAATAAATTCTATGCAGACTTTTTCCTAAGCTTTTGGTGACTTAGAAAAGAAAACATGATTCGTATATGTTATAAATGAGCTATTTTTAAAGACTATAACTGTGCTAAGCAAAGGGTTTTGTTTTGTTTATTTTTAATGGCTTCACTCTTTAAACAAGATAGGAAATACACTAACCATAGTTTCTTGGAGGAATGGGACTATGGGGTAATTTTTCTTTCTGATTAATTTTGCCAGGCAAAAGTAGACAATGAAATCCTGGATTACAAGGATTTAGCAGCCATTCCCAAGGTCAAGGCAATTTATGATATTGAACGTCCAGATCTTATTACATATGAACCTTTCTACACTTCGGGCTATGATGACAAACAGGAGAGACAGAGCCTTGGAGAGGTAATTAATTCCTAGTGGTCTCGAGTTGTATGACAATGTAAATCAGACAGTCTTTTGTCTGCCTACCTATTTGCGGATTTCTATACCAAGTACTTGAGTTATTCAAAAGTCAATCCCATGCTCCCTGCTCTCAGGAGGCTATGAGAGGTGGGAGAGCAGAACAACTGCACATTAAAAAAAACCGTGAAGGAGGATTGAACCTCAGCATGCTCTTGTGAGGGGGCATTCTGTGAGCTGGGCAGAGAGAATAAGGGAAGGAGAGTATTCTGGGGGTCTTGGTCTTGAGATAAGCTTTAAGTATATTGATGAGATCATGAGGAGAGAGAACACACCCCCAAATTTTGGTAGCTGCAGTTTTCAGCATCTTAAGGTGGTTAGAGTGTGCAAAGAAAAAAAAAAGAAAATGTAAAGAGACTAGAACAGTGTATAGATTCTGGAATCAAATTTCCTGGTCTTAGCACAGGGGATACCTCATGCAGGTTGTCTGACTTTGGCCATGTGACAACTGTTCTGATCCTAATTTCCTCATCTGTAAGACAGGTAGGATAATGATAGAATCTACCTCATAGGGTGTTGGTAAGGATTAAATAAACTAATCTATGTAAAGCAATTAGCAAAGGCCAGACTTGGGGTAAATGTTCAGCATGTGGCAGCTACTACCATTGTAGTAACTTGTGTTCTATGGGCTTATTCATGCTGAGCCAGCAGACCCATTCTGCTGCTGGACCAGACCCTCTCAGCTCCTTAAGGCCCTCCCCTCCCTCATCCCATCCCAGGGTTGAAGTTTCCCTGCAGTTTCTTTCTGCCAGGTCTGTTTCCCTGGGCCTCTTCAGCTCACTCTAATTTTTTTCACCTTTTTATTTTTTTAATTGGAGTCATCTATGCTCTGATTTGAATCCACACAGAGAAATATTACCCAAATAGTAGACCGAAATCAGCCATTCAACCAAGGTTAAAATAGAATGTAAACAATCTTATAGCATCATACAGTGCTTTAAGGCCTTACATGAGATGAAGAAAAAACATGAAAATGTGGTGATTCTGTTGAACTTGTTATCAATTATGTGTATAATATTTATTTGTAATTACATATTGTTTCTTTTGTTTATTGATGTTCTAATCTGGGTTTTATTCCAGAGCATAGCTTTGCATTGAAACAGTCCATTGGGCAGGAAGTGATATCCATTTTCATGTAGTGCCACCTAGTGGCTATTGCTGCCTCTGCCATAGCTCTCCAATGCAGGTTGATTAGTCTAGGTTGTTCAGTTGCCATTGAACCTGAGAGGGTTTCATAAGGAATAAAAGTCAAGGGGAGGTTCATAAACAAAGTACTTAGGAGCTGTTCTTGGAGCAAGTGGAAGAGAATTGATTGACATTTAAGTCATACAAACAAGGGGATGTAACGTTTTCTTTTGTGTGTGTGGGGGTGTGTGTGTGTGTGTGTCGGAGTCTCACTCCGTCGCCCAGGCTGGAGTGCAGGTCGCTCCTGGCCACCCCAGCATCGACCAGCTGGGCTCCAGCAATCCTTCCACCTCAGCCTTTCAGGTAGCTGGAACTACAGGGCTGCAATACCACGCCCAGCTAATTTTTGATTTATTGTAGAGACAAAGTCTCGCCAAGTTGCCTGGGCTGGTCTTGAACTCACGGACTCAGGCAATCCACTCGTTTCAGCCTCCCAAAGTGCTGGGATTACAAGCTGAGCCACTGAGTCCCGCCGTGACGTTTTCTTATGTTATGGGTTTGGGTAGGTATGAGCACATGTGTGTCTGTGTGCATGGGTGTATGCTTCCCAGCAGCTCAATTTTGAGTGGTAAAACATTAAGCACTCAAGAGGTTGGGCTTTGAGGTGAAAATTTCTGCACTTAACACCAGACTCTGGGCAGGGTGCAGTGGCTCACACTTGTAATCTCAGTGCTTTGGGAGGCTGAGATGGGAGGATCACTTGAGACCAGGAGTTTGAAACCAGCCTAGGCAAAATAGCAAGAACTCTGTCTCTACAAGTTAAAAAAATTAGCAGGTATAGTGGCATGTTCCTGTAATCCCAGGTACTTGTGGTGGCTAAAGTGGGCAAATCACTTGAGCTCAGAAGTTTGAGGCTACAGTGAGCTATGATCTTGCCACTACACTCCAGCCTGGAAATCAGAGAAAGACCTTGTCTCTAAAAAATAAATAATAACTTTACAAAAAATAACCAGTCTCTAATGTTTACTAACCATTTGACTTTGGGAAAATTACACACTTCAGTCTTGTTGTCTGTGAACTTGAGGTAGAGAACCATAATATCTACTTCAGCAATTTTCTGTAAGGATTCAGTGAGGTATTTAGATTAGAACTGAACTTGGCACATAATAGGTGCTCAACAAAAATGCTGTTGTTCTCATAATCAGCGTTGTTACTGTCATAACCTGGAATGATGTCCTATGTTTCTCTCTATGCATAAAGGATGCCTCTTGAATCAGAAATCAGTACTAGTAAATTCTTCCCCAATACGTGGATCTTGCGACTGCAGAGACCTTACAAGCGATTCAGTTATTTATTCCATTAGTTTCTGACACTTCTTTTATAGACTCCATCCATGTATGTGTCGCCATTTTAGAACTACTTTTGGAGTCAGCCAGATGTGGTGGTTCACACCTATAATCCCAGCACTTTGGGAGGCTGAGGCAAGAGGATTGCTTGAGCTCAGGAGATCGAGACCAGCCTGGGCCTTGTCTCAAAAAAAAAAAAGACCTTGTCTCAAAAAAAAAAAGAAAAGGAAAAAAGGAAAGAAGGAAGGAAGGAGAAACACTGCAGGAGTCAACTTAAAGTTCTGTGCACCATTCATGCTTCACATCCCTATTGTTATCATGGGGGCAGACCTGGTCTTGCCCTTGGGAGGCCTATCTCCTCCCAGCTGAGATGCCCTAGGAACAGGCTGCAGTTGCAAATGAGACCGTGAAGTTTGAGGAAGCTTGGAGCGTAAGAGAGTTTGCCAGTTGATCATCATCGTGGAGGAATGGACAGATTCTAAAACTGAGAAGTCCAGCCTGGCTGTGTTCTCAAGAACTGGTTGCTCGGTTTACATTGTCTCTATTTTAAAGCTTTTTGCATTTTAATTGTAAACATTTTATTCATTCAGAAAAGACTCTTTAAGCACCTAATATGTCCTAGGACTGCTGTCACCCCTGGTGAGTGAACGGTTGTGAGTGAACGGTTCTTGTCCTAAACAAACAGATATGTAACAGAATTTTCCATGAGGAAAGATGAAGCAGAAAAAGGAGAAAGCACACCAGCAACTGGGTTGCTTCTTTAAGTAGGAGGGTTGAGGAGGTGCTTTATGACAGTAGTTTTGAGCAAAGACTTCACTGCAGGCAAAGTGAGCCCCACAGGTGTCTGGGTGAAAGGCACTGGCAGCAGTGGAGACGGCAAGTGCAGAGGCCCTGAGGCAAGTTTAGGCGTGACCTGTTGGTGGCACTAAGAAAACCTGTGTGCCTCTAAGGATGGAAGCCTGAGGTAAAAGGTGGTGAGGTTGGCAAGGCAGCCTGGGCAGAATGCTATATGCCTGGTCATCAAAGTCTTATTTACAGCAATTGCTATGCTTGTAATTTAGTCAAAGCTATGTTTATAAAATCCTGTGTTTCAATAGATGCTATAACCCATAGTAGTAAACTCAGCGTAGTTTGAATATATAGGGGGAATGGTTCCAATTAGCTTAATCACCTCAAGGATCACCTAAAGTCTGTTAAAATCATGATTCTCAAGCAGAACTGTGCCCCCAGACTCCCCAGGAACGTTGTCAGTGTTTAACTGTCTGAGCCCTACAGCAGACTTACCAAGTCACCAGATGGGGAGGTGGGCAAGGTTTCCAGCTGATTCTGGTAAGCAACTCTAATTAACACTGTAAGAGTTAGCAAACAGTGTGACTTTAAATTGTCTTTTATTCTTCTAGTCTCCAAGGACTTTGTCTCCTACTCCATCTGCAGAAGTAAGTGCCATTTAAAAAATATTTTTTAAAAAAAGATACAACACACAAAAGAACAGAAAAACTGTGTGCAATTATGATGGTCACAGGGATTACTGACGTGTAACATAGGACCATCAGATTCAGAAGTATATTTCTTTGAAAATGACAATGAAGGAGTCAAAATGACATCACACAGATCTGAGTCTGTGCCTCTAAGTGGCAGGAAATTGTCTGCGGGGACTCAAGCCGCTTGCCCCAATGTGCGGCTCCCTGCCTTCATCTATTATTAATTGATCTGAATCCTAATATATTGAAATGGCCAACAGGGGTCACACAGTATATTCAATAAGTAGAGCCATCTTCATGGAAGGTTATTCTGTTTGGTCTAAAGTCAATCATCTGCGTCTCGGGACGCTGCCGGGAAAGAGGAAAGGGTATCTGGTCCTAAACTAGGAGAAGTGAGGACCAGTTGGAGGCCCAGACTTCACCTGCACATACGTTACTTATGTACTAATCCTGACTTGTATCCCACATCTTTATAACAAAATTAAGTAAAAGTTTTTTAAAAAAGATTAAACAAAGTTAATCATTTGGTCTTAAAGCCAAGCAACTTTCTGCATTTTCTTTGTAAACCTGGACTGATCTTACAGAATCTCTGTAATTCAAGATAGAAAAAAAAAATTCCATAGTAATTCGTGGTTTGTAACTAAGTACTATAAATTATTAATTTCTACAAGTATTCTGATAATTTACAACTGAAATGATGAAGAATTAACTTCTATTCCTGACTGCTTGCAAGGTTGAAGCCCATCATTTGAGGACTTTTTGTTTTGTTGTTGTATTTATTTAAATTATTGTTAGCACCAGTGATGATCAAGCCTAAGTTTTCTTGCCGTGTGTTCTCAAATTCCAGAGCTATGGTTACTGAGATTTAAATTGAATCATTATCCATGCATTCTTTCAAACTTTTTAACTGTGCCAGTAGAAACTTCATAGGACAAGACTCCTAAAATGTAAACTATTCTTTGATTCTTCTGACAGTTTTATGTAGTGTTTATGTGCATATGGGTTTTTTATACTTATTATCTAATATATTCATTTCTAGATTTGGACATGGGTGACATATTAGTGGTGCTATTATATTCCATTGAATCGATATGTCAGAATTTATTATGCCCCAGTTTGTTGAGCATGTAAGATAAGTTTTCACCTTTATGAATGATGATACTGTAAAAATCTTTGAATACATTATTTATTTTATAGGGCACTTAAAATTATTCCCCTGGAATATATTTCCCAAAGTGAGAAGTAGAATACTGGCAGTCACCAACTTGTTCTCCAGAAGAATCAACTTAAAATGTCACCAGATCAATGCTGTAGACAATGTGGGTTGGTAGTCAGAATGGTCGGTGAACTTAGAGCCACAAGGCTGTTTCTGAAGTGGATCCTGCCTGCCCTAGCTACACACCTGTACACAGGCCCCTCCCCTGCTTTAACCTTGTTCTGCAGAGTGGGGAAGGGAGGCAATACATGTGATCTGTGTTTCCTTGTTGTTATGTAGATCTGATAGATGGGTGAACAAACTTTATTAAACGGAAAGGCACAATATCGCGTTTTTATCACAAGTTTCGCGTCTTTTCCCAGAGCTCTATCCCTGTATGAGTTTATAATTTTACATCTGAAAATTTTAATAAATACAAGTACTGCAGGTTTTGAACAAAAAAAATTAGCCATGGAATGCTAATTTGCATATAAGTAATCTACATGCAAAAACTGGCTTATAAAATATATGTAAAATAGTCACAGTAATTCCTCAACAGCTTCTGTGGAACTTGGTTCCACTCGGAAATGATGAGAGTCTGAATATGTCTTGTGCTCACACTTCCTTGAACTTTGTTTCCAGGGCTACCAGGACGTTCGGGACCGGATGATCCACCGGTCCACAAGCCAGGGCTCCATCAACTCCCCTGTGTACAGCCGCCACAGTTACACTCCGACCACATCACGCTCTCCCCAGCATTTCCACAGACCTGGTAAGGATGACCGTTCCTAGGATTCACTCTATATGATAAGCTGTATCTCTATGCATTTTCTTCCCACCATTAATAGGTTGCTGAAAAATATTTCTATCCCTCTCCTAGAACAAAATGAATACTAGTGTCCAACTATATTTTGTTATTTCTTTTCTTGAAATATCAGTCATTGTATGGCTATGTTCATTACGATTGATTAAGTAGTTACACTTTGACAATGAACTACTGGAAGCAAGGGAGTTTTTTTACTTTTTAGAGTTTATGAAAATCTTACCACTTTGATACTTAAAGTGAAGATCTCCAAAAGAAAGTATTTTCATGTGCTTTTTAGGTATAGAAGCATCATCTAAAATCCAGTATTAGCCACTTATTAACAGACTGATTTTGTTTCCCTTGTCCAGGCACAAGGTGTTACTAAGCATTCTTGGTTATCCACCTTCTGGAAAGAGGCCTCAGGGTCGTACCTGACAACTTTTAAGGTCCCTTCAAACCCTAAGATTTTAAATCATACTTGGAAAACATAAAAGCATCAGGGAGGTACTTACTACACTAGAGAATGCCACGTAGTAGTGGACCTTGTCTGCAGAGAAGTTAGTTTCTGTAGCTATTAGTAGGTGTCTCCTATGTGTAGTAGAAGAATGGAGATCCCAGCACAGATCCAAGATTCCCTGTAAAATAGATTCACAAGGAAGATTCTGACCTCTAAAAAAACTTCATGTTGATGATATACATCTGTGAAGACTTCATTTTAACCTTCTTGCTTCTGGATGGATTGATGAGAACAAACCCATTCTGGATGGATTGATGAGAACAAGCCAATTCAATATGTACAAGAAATAAAAACAAAGAAAACTAGCAGGATAGAAAAAGGCTGCAATCTTCTCTTGAAAACTAATAGATTTAACAAAATCATTGAGAATTGAAACTATTTGATGCTTCAACAATATATAAATTTCTCTAGTCTTATAAATATTTACTCAGCATTTATTAAATTATGCTAAATGAAAGTTTCCAGGAAATTTATTCCTTGCTTTTTGTCATGCACCGCTATGTTCATTTTATTGATGCCCAGGACATGGATCTTGATTTAAGCCCTTGTCTATAGGGGTGATAAGAAATTTTTTCTACTGCCTCCCTGCATATGCTGAGGTCAGAGTGGCATGGGGCTGTGGGGAAACTGTTGACCCAAAGACCCCTGAGCAGTGAGGGAGTGGTCAGTCAGCAACATTGGTTCCTCCAAAAAAGCTCGTGTCCTTATTGAGACAGTTTTCATCTGTTCTAATCATGGTTCTGATGCCAGTGGATTTCAGAACATTATCCTTCTCTCCTTTCACAATGTGTTACATATAGGCATGATGCCAGTTGTTAGTCTTCATCATTATTTTTTGAGGTCTACCCTTCTAAACTGAAGCTGGTATGGTTCTGATGGCATACTTGTGATCCATATAGAACACCCCAAAGTGTCTATCCACTCCATAAATTCTAGATGCCAAATGGTGACTTAAAACCCCCTAGGTCTGAGTTTAGTTTTAATGGTCCATTCTTCCTGAGCTAACTGAGTTTCCAGTCTCCAGTGCCACCTACCGCTGAACAATTCTCAGGGTCACATGTACCTCTTTGACACCCAGGGAACACAGATAGATTTTCCTTCCACATAGGCAAAATAAAGCTAAACTTCTAGTGGGATAAGTTTGCAGCTTAAAAAAAATCTGACCCTTACATATAGGTACTCTTTTCATGTTTCTTGAAACGATTCTCTTTTTTTTTAACATGTGTTTCAGAGGGTTTCATTTTGTCAGGTGCTTTTTAAAAACAGCCATTGTTGAGTCCAAATGACATGCCTGGTACTGCTTGACAGTATCTGGTGTCATCCTGACAGACTGTCCTGGTGATTGTTCCTTCTCACCAAAGCCATTTATTCTCAGAATGACTCTGTACCCACTGAACCGATTTGCAGATTCTCCCCACTTTGCCTAACCCTTAGCAGGTGCATTCTTAATCCTTTTTCCTTACTCCTTTTTCAGACTCCTGATTAACGTTCTTTATTTGTTTTCCCTTGGAACAATGGCACTTTCCCTGCTCCTGTGTTAATTTCTGTTCTTCTTTTCTGTTTCCGCCGTGCCCTGCCCCCGACTCCTTGCCGCACAGAGCTTTTGTCTCCTGGTGTGCAGAGGTTGTCCTACCTGCGCACCAGCAGCCTCAGCCCCACCCACAGCGACTCCCGCCCCAATCCCCCCTTCCGACACCACTTCATTCCCCATATCAAAGGTAAGGAGGCAGGTCTCTCCAGGCAGCACCCTGCATAGTGGAGATTTATTAGCACCCTGGGAAGGCTAATAAGGTGTATCTCCGAGAGTTAGCACCTGCCGAGCTTTTGACCTCTCAGCATGCCTGCGCGTGTCATGACGATACCCCACAGTTGTCTTAGAACTGGCATAGTATCTCTCCTTGGGAGAAATATGTCATTTCTAAGGGCTTTAGATGAAGAAACAGGAAGTATGTTTAAGCCCATAAGATCTATTATCCACCACCTCGAAATATATATATTATTATTATTTTGTTTTTGTGTGTGTCAAAAACAAAATAGAATATATAATTCGGTATGTTCCTGGGTTTCGTATGTGACATGACTCAGCAAAGCACATCAGTATTTAGCAACAAACCATTTAACCATATTAACATGTTTGGACAGCATAAAGAGACCTATGGCAACATAACTTAAATTTCTGTCTTTGAGCTGACTCTCAGAGCAGTCGTCTTCTGATTTGTCCTAACTGCTGCATGATAGAGAAGAGAAGCTTTGCCTTCTGTTTTCTGCTCGTGACTCCCATGCCCTCCCCATTCTCTTATGGCATTCCTGTTGTTTTCATCAGTGTCCGTAATGCTTCTCTAGTGGTCCTCGGCAGGACTCTCCATGCTGGGGGAGCCAGGTGCCCTGAAGAGGCTATGAAGGGGCCATGATTTAAAATAAGTATGAGCGCCCAGAAGGATGCTAACTTGTTCTGTAGTCTTGATTTGAACCAAATTAACCAACAAAAGTAGCTGAAGGAGGAAGGGACAAGCTCAGATGTCATCATGGGTCTTAAAGAAGTCCAAAAAGATTCGAACATGTGCTCACATCTCATGTCACTGATGCTTCCATCGAGGAGCCTACGTATTGTTCGGTTTACTGAATTTTCATTGTCAGTCTACCCAAGCTTTTTTCTTTTTTCTTACTTGGATTTTTGAGCAACTGAGTCCTAAAAGGTAGATGTACCACCTTATTACTATACAGTTTAAAGAAGTTGACTATTTCAGCATTTTCTATGTTTTGCAAATAATACTGCTGATAGGTTTATTGAAGACACACACCATTTGCCACTAACAAATTTTGTGGGTAGGTGTAGCACTTTCTAAAGCTCTTGACAGATTATTTAACATTATTATTACTAATTAGTATTTTTGGAAAATTTTTTATTAACTGAATGTTAAGTTAATGCTTAAGAGAATGTTTATAAAATCATAAAGATATTATTTAAAAAAAAAATAACTTCAGTTGTATGTTTTAAGGAGACTTTATTATAGCAGTCCTTGACCAAATTGAGATTTTGGTTATTTTTAATATTCAAGAGAAAATACATTTTTGATTCATTAAAATGTCAACTTCCTCATTTGGTTATTATATGTTTCATCTTTCAGAGTGAAAGAAAGAAAAATGTCACGGGCCCTGTAAAGTTCTACAAAGATTGTGCTTCATTAAAAAATTTACAGTCTGAATTAGAAGTTTTTGACACAGTCAAAACTGAGTTTAAACTACAAATAGCATTAGGCCAAAAAGAATTAGAGTGACCCTGAACTTATACTTTAAAAAAATCTAGTAGTCTCTCTCTCCCACTTTCTTATTTCTAAACACACGCATATGGTTTGTTCATATAAAATAGTTTTTTTGCTTCAGTTACAAAATATTCATAACAGTATATGATTAGTTTTTAATTCAGATGAGACTTTTGCCAACCTGAAAAATAAATAATGGAGAATTCATACATTAAAGATACTGCTTTAAAAACCTAACATATTTGACTAAATGCCAATTCTCCAAGGAATGATGTCTTAGTTATTCTGAAAAACATGTATCCACTTACATAGAAGACCTCTCTAGCAATGGAAATTTCTGAACAGAGGACATCCATGGCCATTTGAGGAACATGTCCAAGATATTTTAAAAATGGAACAGTGGCATCCAGGGTTGTCTGTGTCCTTTCATTTACTTTTATCTTGGAGCTTGTCTTGTGATCTTGGGGAAGTTTTTTCTTTCAATCAGCGAATGTGAGCTGGGGAGCTCGACCTAAGATAGGATGTCTATCTCAGGAAGGTATGGCTAGAAGCTGGGGGGACTCCTGCCTCCCCAGCAGCCGGAAACCCAGCCACCCATTGCCCAGGTTCACTTCCTGGTCTTTATTTCCGATGCATGTGGCCCGGGCAAGCTCATCGAGCTGAGGATGCCTGCATGGGTGTAAAGCTGAGGTGCACGGCACAGACTGTCTCTCTGCTTCACTGGCTCCTCCATCCATTTTCTGTAGCATTCGTCTTGGTTTGGGGTGTGTTTTTATTTCTGTGCTCCGACTTGCCTCGCAGCTTCATTCTATATTAGTATGTTGTTGAGTCATTTGGACAACTTTATGCTTAGAAATTTGGAAAAACCATTTTTGCTTTGTTTTGGGCTTTGTGTAGTGTTTGCAAAGTTTCTCTTCCTTCCCCTTTGAAATACGGCTAGATATTACATTCTGTGTCAATTTGTGAGCAGGAGGGCTACATATATTAAGTCTCTTTGAAAGGATCTTTTCTGTTTTGCCACAAATATGAGCTTCTCGGATGCAGATATATATTTGACACTTGCTGAAGGAACTGTAACTCTTATTGACAAAACGTCAGTAAGAACCAGCAATATTGAAAGTCATTAAATAGTTGAGGGAAACTGCTAGGGGGGCAGAGCACACCTCATCAACAAGGGTACCTGCAGAGTGAACGTTTGTATACCTAACCCTGAATTGTACCCCACATGTTTAAAATAAAAAAATGTAAAAGTTAAAAAAAGAAGTCAGTCACAAGATTCTGGAGGTCTTCTCAAGACATTCATTTATATTTTGGAATATAAGCACTTAAAGCTGGGGAATGCTCCAGTAGGTTCCCAGAACAGAATTTTGCTCCTTCCTTTCTATTTACTTGTCTTAGAATTAGTCACTCAAGTTCTCATGGTTCCAAAAAGAAAACTGAAAGTGGAGACAAAGAATTTAAAGTTAAGTATGATGAGAATCCTGCAAGTGAATATTGTCCCAAGGAGTAAAAAAAAAATTGCTTATTAGACTGGCAGAAAAGGAGCTAGACATAAAGGTCAAGAAATATAAGCATATGTATAGTCACCACAATAGCTAGGGACACTAACAACTTAAGAACACCTCCCAATCTGAGGGCTTATTTAAAGGAACAAATTAGTTATGTATGTGATATATATGCTATCATATGACATACACATATATAGATTAATGTAAGTATATTATTTTATAAAGGTCTTATTCCAGCTGACAAATGATGAAGACAGTGATCTTGGTGATAATAATGCCTCCCAAATATTGTATTTCATCTGATACATCATACATTACTTTATCTAATTAATGGACTAAGCTCAGGTGACCTCACAGGGCCCCTTATTAGTTCTTTCCTGCCAGGATTGGGTTGAAAGTTATATCATTTAAAGATAGGGTGCTTAATTTAAAAAAGGGAAAGAGGTCTCTTCTTGAGAATTTTTTCTTTTTCTTTTAAAAATGCCAAAAAGGTTTCATGCCTTTGGTATTTCAGGGGCTAAGAATTTGGTACCTAGCAACACTGTCTATTCTGAGACCTCCTTCCCTAGTGAGCCATTATGATATATGAAAACATATTGCACAGAATCCCTGAGATGGGTATGTTGCTGGGTCTCTCTTTACCTGGTTTTAAAAAAATGTTTTGTGGGGAGTTTTAAATGATTATAGTTAAATCTACTTACAAAATTTGAATATACTAGTGTATATATCTATTTTTTAACAACAAGAGAGGTCAGTGTTTTCTGAAGACTAACAGACAAAGGAATAACCACACCCAACTCGTGACAGCATTCAGCCAGAATTCACCCCTTGAGAAATTCAGACAGCTGCTCCATAGCTTTGAGAGACTTCAGCCGTATCTGAAGAGTGGTGGGCTTTTACTGCTTCTCACCAGCAGAGGGTCTTGTTGATAGAAAGATTTGAATACTTGGACAAATGTCTGATTCTCATAACTTTAAGCTTTTGTGTCTTGCATTTGCAGGTATTGTGGTTGTGTGCATGACACTGGTTAATAATGATCAAAGGAGATGTAGTGGAGTTTCCTCTGGCAGGGTATTATGACAAAAACCTATGATAACTTTCCCTGAAACATCTTATGTTCTATAAGGTTGATGGTGTCAGAGGTGAAGGAATAAGGGCAGGCAACTGTGTGGCTCAGAAGCAGTAGCCGCCAGTACTCAGGATACTCAGGGAGGGTCTTCAAAAGACAAAACAAAATAAACCCAAGAAAGTTGTGACCCATTAGACCTGCTTGTGAGGAAAGACTCCAAGGATGATTATGTTTTTCTGTTACGGGTTGCTCTTAATAACTTCTAATGTGCATAGGATTAAATCGTTGTTTTTAAGTGAAACAGTTAAATTGGAGTTATCAAGTATCAACTGTATGGGAAAGTTATTAAAAGGGTGCTATTGTGATCCCACTGTTCTACACAGTAAGTCTTCACTTTATGTCATCAATAGGTTCTTGGAAACTGTGACTTTAAGAAAAACGACATATAACGAAACCATTTTTGTTCTCAATGTTATAACAAAATTACTTGAAGGAACCATTGTTATTCGAGGACCTGCTGTACATGGTTTGCTTAAAGTCACAGTTTCCAAGAGACTCTCAATATTAAGAGAAGACTTACTGTGCTAGCATCTGACTTTCTTTAATTAGATCAGAGAAAGATGATGGTTAATCCTGCAGTGGAACTTGCTAAATTAGGCCAGTAAATAACTATGGAATTAATGAGTTGACCTACCGCATCATTCATTCACATACATTTATTAAGTACTTACTCCTGGCCAGGCAATACACTGAGGACTGGTGATGGTGAATGAGACTGGATTCTAATTCAGCCATAGGTTAACACACTATTTCTTTCTATAACTATAAACCATAATCTTCCTTCCCCTGTTTTTTGTGTGTTTTTTATACTCATTTTTTTCAGAAATGAACTAGTTCCTTCTCTTTAGGAGAGTGATAGTAAATAACATTTTTATAAATCAATAGTTTGGGGTGAAGTTTCATAATTTTTAGAAACTAATATCTGACTTTAAAGTCAACATTAGAACATATTTGGGGCTGGGTGTTAAACTGACTCTTGAGAGGAAAGCATATAAGTTTCAGAACACCAATAACCAAAACCCTGAAATCTAAATATGACTTGGTAACAGACTCAGATACCATATTTGGAATATCTTACTGACCATTTAGTACAGATCTGTGCTCTGGTTACTTAAAAATATACATATAAGGAAATTAAAACTCTCTTCAACAGATTTTAAAACTCTAGCAATTGACATCTTCAGTACTTGGCTGGCCAGATTTAGAACATGGTGACAGCCGGGTTTGTTGGCTCAGCCTGTAATCCCACACCTTGGGAGGCTGAGGTGAGTGGATTGTCTGAGCCTGCGGGTTCGAGACCCACCTGGGCAACTTGGCGAGACCTCGTCTCTACAATAAATCAAAAAATTAGCCGGGCGTGGTAGTGCACGCCTGTAGTTCCAGCTACTCGGAAGGCTGAGGCGGAAGGATCACTGGAGCCCAGCAGGTCGAGGCTGCGATGGCCAGGAGCAGCCACTGCACTCCAGTCTGGGCAACGGATTGAGATTCCAACTCAAAAAAAAAAAAAAAAAAAAAAATAGGACATGGTGACTTGAAGAAACTGGCTAGTATTAGCATTAATAGGTACATAAATTGGACGTTATCAAAATTAATAACTTTTGTACATCAAAGGACCCCATCGAAAAAGTGAAAAGACAGTCCACAGAATGGGAGGACATATTTGCAAATCATTACATATGATAAGGAACTTTTATCCAGAATATGTAAAGAACTCTTACAACTCAATAGTAAAAATTAACATTACTAATTTATTAACTCTTGATCATTCTACATCTCCTGGTGTATTCTTGGGACAAGATGCTTTAAGATGTTTCCAGACATGGGGTAGGAGGACAATTTAGGCCAGTAGCTAATCTCTTTTTATTTTATTTTATTTTATTTTTTTGAGTTGGAGTCTCACTCTGTCGCCCAGACTGGAGTGCAGTGGCACACTCCCGGCCACCGCAGCCTCGACCTGCTGGGCTCTGGTGATCCTTCCGCCTCAGCCTTCCAAGTAGCTGGAACTACAGGCGCGCGCTACCACACCCAGCTAATTTTTGATTTATTGTAGAGATGAGGTCTCACCAAGTTGCCCAGGCGGGTCTCGAACCCGCGGGCTCAGGCAATCCACTCACCTCAGCCTCACAAAGCGCT
>CAUYQG010290359.1:0-15148 GCA_963574415.1 Tarsius wallacei
TTTTTTTTAAATGTATTTTATTTTAAAAATGGGTACAATTCAGAATTAAGTATGCAAGTGGTCAACATACACGTAAAGTTTGGGCCTCCCTTTGGTCCCCATATTGAGATCAGATACCGTTATAAATGTTATGTGCTGCCCCACCCTAACCCCCAGCAGTTTCTGGCTACTGCCAATCCCTTTCTTATAGTATTATGGTTAATGTTTAGGATTTGCTAATGAGTGAGAACATGTGATACACAGTTCTTTGTTTCTGTGATAAATCACTGAGTATTATAGACTCTACGTTCATCCAAGTTGTTGTGAAGTCCATAATTTTGTTCTTCTTTGAGGTTGCATAATATTCCATTGTGTATATGTACCACATTTTTTAATCCAGTTCAGTTTCAGTGGGCAACATGGTTGGTTTCATGTTTTTGCTATTGTAAATAGCACTTCAATAAACATGCATGTGCAGGTATCTTTTTTGATAAGTGATTTAAGTTCCTCTGGGTATATTCCCAGAAGGGGGATTGATGGGTCATATATAAGGTCAATTTCTAGTTCTTTTAGGAATTGCCACACTGTTTTCCATAGAGGTTGAACTAGTTTGCATTCCCACTAACAGTGTAGAAGAGTTCCTTTTTCTCCACATCCTTACCAGCATCTGTTGGTTTTTGTTTTATTAATGATGGCATTTCTTCTGGAGTTAGGTGGTGTCTCAATGTGATTTGATTTGCGTTTCTCTGATGATTAGTGAGGCTGAGCATTTTTTCATGTGTCTGTTGGCTGCTCATGTGTCTTCTTTTAAGAGATGTCCATTCATGTTTTTTGCCTACTTTTTATTATTTGTTTATTTATTTATTTAACTTTTAATTTTTTTATTTTAAAGATGTGTGGTACAATTCAGGGTAAGGTATACAAATGTTCATTATTTTTGCCCACTTTTTAATGGGACTGTTTGTTTTTCTCCTTTTGGTGTGTTTGAGTTCCTTGTAGATTCTTGATGTTAGACCCTTGTCAGATATACAGTTGGCAAATATTTTTTCCCATTCCGTGGGCTGTTTCTCTCTCTTGAGGTTTTCTTTTTTTTTTTTTTTTTTTTTGCTTTGCTTTTTTGTTGTTGTTGTTTTGTTTTGCAGAAGCTTTTCAGTTTGATGAGGTCCCACTTGTCTATCTTATCTTTTATGGGATGGGCGCTTGGAATTTTGATCAGGAATTGATTGCCTATTCTGATTTCTGTAAGGGTATCTCCTGCGTTTTCTAACATTCTTAAAGTTTGAGGTTTTACGTTTAGGTCTTTGATTCATTTGGAGTTGATTTTTGTGTATGGTAACAGGTAGGGATCCTGTTTCAATCTCATGCATGTGATCAGCCAGTTTTCTCAGCACCATTTACTGAATAGATTCTACTTTCCCCAGTGGTTGTTGTTGGAGGCTTTGTTGAAGGTGAGTTGGTTGAGAAATTGATATTTTGCTTCCAGAATCTCTATTCTGTTCCCTTACTCTATATGCCTGTTCTTGTATCAATACCAGGTTGTTTTGATTATTGTAGCCTTATATTTATGTTTAAAGTCTGGAAGTGTGATACCTCCTGCTTTATTTCTTTTGCTAAGAATTATTTTGGCTATTTGTGGTTGTTTATGTTTCCATATGAATTTTTGTATTGTTGTTTCCAGGTCTGGGAAGAATGATGTTGATAATTTAATGGGTATTGCATTGAATGTACAGATTGCCTTTGGTAGGATGGACTTGTTAACAATGTTGATTCTTCAGAAAGAGAGCTACAGGCCAATATTCCTGATGAACATAGATGCAAAAATTCTTAACAAGATTCTAGCAAATCAGATGCAACAACACATCTCAAAAATCATCCACCATGACCACGTAGGCTTCATCCCAAGGATGCTGGGCTTCTTCATGCATACATATACATACACATATGCACACATTCACACATTCACATATACCCAAAATATTGTAACCATATTGAATTAGCATTGAAATTCTCATGGTAAAGTAACTTTTTACTCTTCTTTGGAGGTTTTTAAAAAAATTTTTAAACTTTATTTTATTTTGTTACTGTAGAGATGTGGGGTACACATCAGGATTAGCTACATAAGTTATCTACCTGTAGGTAAAGTTTGGGCCTCTGACTGTTCCTCACTTCCCCCTTTTTTTTTACATGCCCCACTCCCCTTGACAATGTTTCATTATTGCTGACCCCTCTTTTCTGCTCTTGTGATTAATGTTCAGGTCCCATACGTGAGTGAGTACTCAGTTTTTGTTTCTGTAATAGATAACTAACTAAGTATGATTGTCTCCAATTCCAACCAATTTGCTGTAAAATCCATAATCTTATCCTTCTTTATGGCTGTGTAACATTCCATCATGTGTATGTACCACATTTTCTTTATCCAGTTCACTTTCAATGGGCAGTAGAATTGGTTTCATGTTTTCACTACTGTGAATAGTGTAGCAATAAACATGTGTGTTTAGGTGTTTGTTTTTTTTTTAATAGAGTGAGTTATTTTCCTTCAAGTATATTCCTAGAAGGGGGAATGCTGAATTGTATGGAGGGTTGATTTCTAGTTCCCTTAGAAATTGCCACACTATTTTCCACAGAGTTTGGGTAAGTTTGCACTTCCACCACAGTGTAGAAGTGTCCCCTTTTTTCTGCACCCACACCAGCTTCTGTTGTTTTTTGATTTATTAATGATGACCATCTTTACTGGAGTTAGGTGGTATCTCAATGTGGTTTTGATTTGCATTTCTCTGATGATTAGTGAGACTGAACATTTTTTAATGTATCTGTTGGCTGCTCATATGTCTTCTTTTGAGAAGTGTCTATTTATATCCTCTGCCTATTTTTAAAACAGGGCTTCTTGTTTTTTGTTTGTTTGTTTGTTTCCTTTTCTGCTTGTTTGAGCTCATTGTAGATCCTGGATGTTAGGCCTTTGTCAGATACACAATTAGCAAATTTTTTTTTCCCCATTCTGTGAATTGTCTCCCTGCTCTCTAGGTGGTTCTTTTGCTGTGCAAAAGCTTTTCAGTTTGATGAGGTCCCACTTGTCTATCTTATCTTTTATGGCATTCACTTTTGGGGATTTGATCAAGAATTGGTTGCCTACTCCACTGTGTTTCCTGCATTTTCTTCTAGGATTCTTATAGTTTGAGGTTTTTTGGTGTTTGTTTGTTTGTTTTAGTGAGCAGAATTTATTGAGAGGACAGAAAAGCTCCCACAGTGGAAGGGGACCCAGAGGGGTTGCCCTAGTTTGAGGTTTTATGTTTAGGGCTTTAAGCCGTTTACAGATGATTTTTGTATATGGTGATAGGCAGGAATTCTGTTTGATTTTTCTGCGTGTGGTCAGCCTGTTTCTCCAGCATAATTTGCTAAATTAGGTCTTCTCTCCCCAGTGGTCCTTATTGATGGCTTTGTTGAAGATGAGTTGGCTGAGAGGTCAAATTTTTGCTTCCAGAATCTCTGTCCTGTTCCATTGGTCTATATGCCTGTTCCTGTACCAGTACTGGCTTGTTTTGGTTATTGTAGCCTTATGGTAGAGTTTAAAGTCTGAAAGCGTGATACCTCCCACTTTGCTCCTTTTATTGATAATTGTTTTGGATATTTGTGCTCTTTTCTGTTTTCATGTGAATTTCCATATAGTCATTTCCAGGTCTGAGGAGAATGATGCTGTTAAGTCGGTGGATATTGCCCTGAATCTGTAGATTGCCTTAAGTAGGATGGACATCTTGACAATATTTTGTCTTCCAACCCATGAAGAAGGAATATTTTTCCATTTGTTATGTCATCGTTGATTTCTTTAAGCAGCATTTTGTTGTTCTCATTGTAAAAGTCCTTCACTTCTCTGGTCATGTGGATGCCAAGGATTTTTTTTTTTTTTTTTTTTTGTGGCTATTGTGAATGGTACTGTGCTTTTTATTTGGCCCTCTGCTTGCTTGTTGCTGGTGCATAGAAATACAACTGTCATTTGCATGTTGATTTTGTAAGTAGAGACTTTACCAAAGTCATTTATCAGTGTGAAGAGAATTTTGACAGATTTCCTAGGTTTTTCAAAGTATAGAATCACTTCGTCTGCAAAAAGGGATAGCTTAACTTCCTCCTTTCCTGTTTGTATTCCCCTGATTTCCTTCTCTTGCCTAATTGCTCTGACTAGGACTTCCAGCACTATGTTGAACAGGAGGGGTAAGAGTGGACATCCTTGCCTTGTTCCAATTCTTAAAAAGAATGCTTCCAACTTCTGCCCACTGAGCAAAATGTGGGTTTTATCACAAATGGCTTTTACTGTTTTGAGGAATGTTTCTTCTATGCCTAGGTGCTCAACAGTTTTTTATCAAGAAGGGTTGCTGGATTTTGTTGAATGCTTGATTACTTGTTTTATATTTGTTAATGTGCTAAAGTACATTTATGGTCTTGCAAATGCTGAAGTAGCCCTATATCCCAGGAATCAAGTGCACCTGGTCATGGTGAATTATCCTTAAGATGTGTCATTGGATCTGGATTGCTAGAATATATTGAGAATTTTTGCAACTGTTTTCATTAAGGAGATTGGCCTATAATTCTCTTTCCTTGTTGGGTCTTTGCCTGGTTTGGGTATCAGTATTATGTTAGCTTCATTTTTCTTGAAATGATTTGGGGGGAATTTCATTATCACAATTGCCTGGAACACTTTCAATAAGTTTGGTGTCAGCTCCTCCTTATATGTAGAATTTAGCTAGGAAACCATCTGGTCTAGCTTTTCTTGGTTGGGAGATTTCTTATGATTCAGTTGATTTCCTGGATTGTTATTGGTCTGTTTAGAATTTCAATTTCTTCTTGTTTCAACCTTGGAAGCTTGTGTGATGCCAGAAAGTATTCCATTTTCTTTAGGTTTTCTAGTTTTGTTTTGTTTTGTTTTTTGCATACAAGTGTTCATAGTAATCACTAATAATTGTTTGACTTTCTTCAATGTCAGTTGTAACTTTGCCTTTTTCATTTCTAATTGTGTTTATTTGGACATTCTCTTTTTTTTAGTCATTTTGGCCAAAGGTTCATCAATTTTATTTATCCTTTCAAATGTCCAGCTTTTTGTCTTATTTATCTTTTCTATAAAGACATTTTTGTTTTCTATATTCTGAAATTGTGATTTTTTTCTTGGTGATCTGGATTCTTCTGTTGAAGTTAGACTTTAAGTGACATTGCCTTTCCAGTTCCCATAGATGTGGCATTAGATTGTCTACTTGTGATCTTTCTGTTTTCTTGATATGTGCATGCAACGCAATGAATTTTCCTCTTAACACTGATTTCATGGCATCCCAGATATTCTGATGACATATGCCTTTATTTTCATTTGTTTCCAGGAATCTTTTCATTTCTGTCTTGATTTCCATGTTGATTCAGACATCATCCAGCAGCATGTTGCAAATGTCCATATCTTTGGGTATTTTGAGGAAATCTTGTTGGTCATGATATTTATTTTATTCCACTGTGATCTGAAAAGATGCGTGATATTATTTCAATCTTTTGAAAATTTATCATACTTGATTTATGTCAAAAATGTGGTTGATTTTGGAGTATGTTCCAAGTGCTTATGAGTAGAAAGTATACTCTGTAGGTGTTCAGTGAAGTGTTCTGTAGATGTCTATTAAACCCATTTGATCAAGTGTCAAGTTGAGCTTCTGAATCTCTTTGTTTTTCTTCCTTTTTTTTGCCTCAATGATTAGCTAAAGCTGTTAGGGGTATTTAGGTCTCCAACTATGACTGAGAGTCAATATCCTCTCTTAGATTACTTAGTAGTTGTTTTATAAAACCTGGTGCTCCTGTGTTGGGTGCATTTGTATTTAGACTGAATATTTTTGGCTGATGGCTTGAGTCTTTTATCATTATTATGTAGGTCTTTTTATTTTTTTTTTAATGTTTTGAAGTCTGCTTTGTCTGATATCAGAATAGTTACACCTGCTGTCATCTGTTTTCCATTCACCTGGAAGATTATTTTCCAGCCTCCAACTTTTAGCATGTAGGTGTCCTTTGCAATGAGATGAGTTTCCTGGAGGCAGCAGATTGTCAGATCATGCTTCTTTATTCAGCTTACCACTCTATGCTTCTTCAGTGGTGCATTTAGTCCATTAACTTTCAAATTGATTATTGAATTTTGGGCTGTTAGGTGATTGCTTTGTTTCTGTTAACTCTATGCTTGTCTGTACTTTTTTTGTGGGTATGACTGTTCTTTTTTTTCCTCAGTATCTCCTGAAGGACTGGCCTGGAGGTGGCACATTTTCTTAGGGATTGGATTTCTGGGAAGGAGTATAGTTCTCCAAACTAATGAAGTTTAGATTGGCAGGTTAGGAAATTCTTGACTGGAATTGCTTATCTTTAAGAATGCTAAAAGTTGGACTCTAGTCACTTCTGGCTTGTAGTGTTTCTGCAGATATGTCCAGAATGATTCTGATGAGTCTTCCCTTGTAGGTAGTCTAAGCTTTCTCTCTTGCTACCTTTAGGATTTTTTTCTTTCATGCTTATTTTATGGAGGTGGATTACCATGTGTTTTGGGGATGGGATTTTCATATGATACCTTGCTAGGGTTCTCTGACTCTCTTGTGCTTGGATGGTCACCTCTCTAGCGAGATGTGAGATGTTTTCTTGGATGGTCTCATGGAATGCTTGTTCCATGGTGTTCTCCACTTCCCTTTCTGCTTCAGAGATACCAATCATATGTGGATTTGACTTCTTGACATAGTTCCACATCTCTTGGAGGCTTTGCTTCTTCTTATTGAGCTTTTTTTCTGTTTTTGACAGACTGGATTAATTCCATATTTTGGTCTTCAAACTCTGAGATTCTTTCCTCTGCCTGGTTGACCCTGTCCTATGCTTGTTATAGTTTTCTTAATTTCCAGCATGAAGTTTTTCATTTCTATTTCAGAATGGGCTTTTATGAAATTGGCGAACTCTGTTTTTACTTTCTGTATGACTTCAGTGAGTTTTGTTTCTAGTTTCTCTTGGTTCCAAAGCATTTTTGCCATCCAATTTCTGATTTCTGTGGTTGTCATCTGAGGCATGTCATTCTGGATGTTTCCATTGTTTGTACTCTAATCATTACTTTTTTGGGTGCTATTTCTTTAGGACTCTCAGGGTTGCCTGTATTTATTTTGTTGCTTTTTCCTTATTTGTGCCAGACCTCTCTTCCCTCTAATTTCTCTTTAGATTGTTGCCCTGAAGCTATTCAATTACTCTCTTTTATGGGGTCCTTTCTGTGGTGCAGTATAGGTTATTCAGTGAGAAAATGAGGGGCATTCACTTTCATTCATTCCTTGCTCCACTTTCTGAAAGGTAAGTTTCTTTATTGTAGAATCTTCTCTCCTGGTCTTAATCTAGTTGGGTTAGTTTTCAGCCCTCCTGCAAGGACTTTTCAGAGAGTGGTTGGTGTGATAGGACTCTTATTTGTGGTTTACAGACCAGGAGCCTTCCCACTGAGAAAGCTTTGAATGTCTTTCATGTCATTCCCTCCCTATTGAAGTCTGCATTCTACTCTTGAAATTGTGCGTGTTCCCTGTTGCAGAGGAGGTACCTAGCCCCACCTTAAAGGCATACAGTTCTTGGAGGTGATTCTTCCTGATGTGGGTGGAAATATGGCCACCAGTCACTGAGGTGGCTGCCAGCCTGGCTCACTCCACAGGTGTGCTTTCCCTACCAGCTGGTGGCTCACAGATAGGGAAAGCACACCTGTGGGAAAACCCATTGCAGTTTGCCCTGCCACTCTTCTTGGGCTGCAGCTGCCCAATGTTGTGCCCTGCCCAGGATTCCTACTGTGTGGGACTGATAACCCATGCATGACTGGGAGGAAGTGAACTCTCCCAAACTGTCTTTGGCTCACTCATTCATTTTTGTTCATCAGGCAGGGCTTCAGTTTTTGTATGAACCTGGCACATGGTGGAGCATGGAGCACCCAGATTCCTGTTGTCTGCCATCACCTTCCCATCTCTATGTGTTCAAAGAGATCTATTCTAGGTGCAGTGTGTTTCACCAAAAGTGTTCAAGGTGTCTCCATCTATCTATAGCTGAGTCCCTACTCTTGTGAGAGAGGCACTTGTCTGCTGCTTCACAGTGGCCATCTTGATGTGAATTTTGAGCAGGCCCAAGATTTTATTGTTTTGTTTTCTCTAATAAGAGCCAGCATAATCAAATATTGAAGATGAGTCAAATTCTTGGTGACTGAGGCATTTGTACTGAAGCTTTTTAAAATTTTTGTTTTAATAATAACATCTTATCCTCACCATTGAAAATTGCCAGAAGTTTTACAAAACATTCAAGGAGGAACTGATACCAACCCTACTTAAAGTATTCCAGTGAATTAAGAAAGATGGAACCTTCCCAGATCATTTTATGAAGCTAACATCACAGTGATACCCAAACCAGGTAAAGATCCAACAAAGAAAGAGAACTACAGGGCAATATCCTTGATGAACATAGATACTAAAATTCTCAACAAGATCCTAGCAAATTGTATTCAACAACACATCTCAAATATCATCCACCACAACAAAGTAGGCTTCATCTCTGGGACGCAGGGCTGGTTCAACATTTGTAAGAACATAAATGCAATTAAATACATCAACAAATTAAAAACAAAAGTCACACGATTATATCATTAGACGCACAAAAAACTTTTGACAAAATCCAGCACCACTTCTTGATAAAAACTCTTGAACATCTAGGCATACCTCAAAATAGTAAGAACCATCTATGAGAAATCCACAGCCAACATACTGCTAAACAGACAGAAATTGAAATCATTTCCTCTGAAAACTGGAACAAGACAAGGATGCCCACTCTCAGCCCTCCTTTTCAACATGGTTTTGGAAGTCCTAGCTAGAGCAATCAGACAAGAGAAGGAGATCAGCAGTATCCAAGTAGGAAAAGAGAAAGTCAAGTTATTCCTCTTTGCAGACGACATGATTCTATATCTCAAAAATCCAAGAGAATCTGTCAAAAGAAAAAAAAAACTCCTTGCATTGATAAAGAACTTTGGCAAAGTCTCAGGGTACAAAATCAATATGCAAAGGACATTCACATTTTCATACACCAACAACAAACAAACAGAAATCCAAATAAGAAGCAGAATCCCAATCACAATAGCCAGAAAAAAATCAAGCATCTTCCTAACCAGAGACATGAAAGACCTTTACAATGAAAACTACAAAACATTGCTCAAAGAAATCAAAGATGACACAAACAAATGGAAAAATATTCCATGCTTACAGATTGGAAGAATCAACATTGTTAAGATGTCCATTCTACCCAAGGCAATCTACAGATTTAACACAATACCCAATAAATTGCCAGTGGCATTCTTCTCAGACCTGGAAATGACAATACAGGAATTCATCTGGAAATATAAATGACCATGAATCGCCAAAACAATCCTCAGCAAAAAAAGCAAAGCAGGAGGTATCACACTTCCAGACTTTAGCCCCTATTATAAAGGTACAATAATCAAAACAGCCTGGTATTGGTACAAGAACAGGCATAGAACAATGGAACAGGATAGAGAGTCCAGAAGCAAAACCTCAATTTCACAACCAACTCATCTTCAACAAAGCTTCCACCACCAATGTCTCGGGAGAGGAGAACCTATTCAGTAAATAGTGCTGAGAAAACAGGCTGACCACATGCAGAAGATTAAAACAAGATCCCTACTTTTTACCATACACAGAAATCAACTCTAAATGGATTGAAGACCTAAATGTAAAGCCTCAAACTATAAGAACCTTAGAAAATGCAGGAGATATCCTTATGGAAATTGAAACTGGCAACCAATTCCTGATCAAAACCCCAAGCTCCCGTATTATAAGAGATAAGATAGACAAGTGGGACCTCATCACTGACAAGCTTCTGCAAAGCCAAAGAAACCATCAAAGAGTGGGGAGGCAGCCCACAGACTGGGAAAAAAAATATTTGCCAACTCTATGTCTGACAAAGGCCTAACATCTAGGATCTAAAAGGAACTCAAATGTGCCAAAAAGAAAAATAAATAAATAACCTCATTACAAAGTGGGCAAAATATATTAATAGACACTTCTCAAAAGAAGACATATGAGCAGCCAACAGGTACTTGAAAAAATCCTCAGCCTCACTAATCATCAACGAAATGCAAATTAAAACTACACTGAGATACCACCTAACTCCAGTCAGGCTGACCATCATCAATAACTCAAAAAACAACAGATGCTGGAGAGGAGGTAGTGAAAAGAGAACACTTCTACACTGTTGGTGGGAGTGTAAACTAGTACAACCTCTGTGGAAACAGTGTGGTGATTCCTAAAAGATCTATGACCCTGCAATCCCCTACTAGGACTATACGCGGAAGAACTCAAATCACTCTGTAAAAAAAGATACCTGCACACATATGTTTATCACAACATTGTTCACAGTAGTAAGAACATGGAACTAACCATGTTGCCCATCAAAAGAGGACTGGGAAAAAAAATGTGATACATATACACAATGGAATATTATGCAGCCCTAAAAAAGGACAAAATCATGAACTTCACAGCAACCTGGATGGACTCAGAGTCTATAATTCTGAGTGATCTTTCACAGAAATAAAGAACTGAGTATCACATGTTCTCACTCATAAATGGACCTTGAGCAATTATCATAATACTATAAGAAAAGGATTGGCAGTAGCTGGAAACTGCCAGGAGGAGAGCTGGGAAGTGGGATTGGCAGTAATGGGAATCTGCCTGGAGAAGGGCGGGGCACACCTCATGGACAAGAGTACCTGCATAATAAACATTTGTATACCTAACCCTGAATTGTACCTCACATCTTTAAAATAAAAAAAATTTTTTTAATTAAAAAAATTTAAAAAGAAAGAAAGAAAATTGCCAGAAGTTTAGCCCAAAGTGGTAACTTCTGGCTTGTCAAGATAATTAATGATATTGCTGAGATACACACTTGAAATGATAGAAATTGTCTTTATGGCATTATTGGCATCAAGAATAAATTTTCCAGTCCCTTATCAGCTTTTATGAAAATGTTTCTCTCTGTCAACCAGCATTTTTTCAGCAAGAAAAAACAGTATCTTGTATTCATTGTCTATTTCCTGGCAGGATGTCCTGAAAAGCTGTATACTCATTAACTGCATGATGACTGGAGTTACAATTTTTGACATTTTCTTAAACATAAAATATCCTTTAGGGGGACCATAGCAGTCTGCTAATTAATCTCTGGAAACCAAGCAATGTATGAATTTGCATTTAGAGGCTGCTCTCTTAATCTTGTCAGATTGAGTACAAGCCTCTGTCAGAATTGAGTACAACACATCTTTTCCGGTCTACATAATGGCTCCAAAACAACTTGAGGTTCTGTATTGAAATAACCAAAAGTCATTAAGCACTTTATACACCATGAAGCATCAGCTCTACAGTGAAAACTGCCATTATACCCATTGGTGAGCATCATCCGCATTGTATACCATTCATAATTGTGATTTCCAGCAGTGTTTTAATGTAATACTTACCATACATCAATACTGGGTGGCAAGTTTTCCACATGTATTATAAAGAGGGTGACCTGAATACATTTTTGTCATGAGGAGTGTAATCTTGAGACCTTTTGTCTTCTTCTTCCAATAGCAAAATTAACCTATGTTATAATGAAAAGTACAGCATGGTAATTGTGACTGTGTGTGTGTGTTTCCCATAAAGCACAGTGCTGTATGTGCAAATAACACACTTGAGTTTTCACATGAAAGATGATGTACTAGAGCAAATGGATTTTCAGGTAAATTAATTCCTATTTCCAGATAGTCACTGCTATTCTTGTTTTTACTTTTCTTTCTGAGCTATTTCTTTAAAATGATCATCTTGGCAGGGCTGCTTTTTCCAGCACTTACAGACGCCCATTCTTGGTTTGCATTGGGTGGGGTTCCATTTAAGTCATATATTGTGATGCTCTCAGACAATAGGTAGGTTCTCAGAACAGCTGTAGAATGCCCTCTTTTGTGAGAGGATCCCAAAAAACAACTAAATGAATAACTCTTTTACAAGCAGGGAATCCTTAGGCATGAAAATTCAGAAAAATATATCAGATGTAGATGTTATGTTTTTTGTCTTTTTAGACAAAAAGAATCACTTGCATTCTAGGTCATATCTAATTTTATAAACAATAGGTAGAAAGTGAAGCTAATTTTTTCTCAACAAAATTTAATCTTCTCATGTAAAACATGAAGATAGAAAGGATTGTGAGAAAGGTTTTTAATCTTTTCCTTCTTGTAGACTTCACATACATTATCAGAAGCCTCTGAATATGTCTTTAATGTTTGCCTGATTCACAGGATTTTCTACATGACACTAAGATTTGGGAGTCTTTTCTTTATAGTATTATAGCTTGTTGAGCTAGAATGCAAAGAAGAGGGTCAGTCACATTCATTCAACAAATAACACATGAGCAGAGGAGATGGTACAAAAGCACGTCTTTGCTCCTGCACTTGAAGATTTTAAGTACCAGAGCTCTAATTTTTTTTTCAATTCACTTATGAAAAAAAAAGGAAAAGAGCAAAGGAATATGCAACTCACTCTGAGTAAAGGTGAGGGTGTATGGGAAGGCTTCCTGGTAGAAGAGACACCTAAACTGAATCTTAACAATAGCTAAAAATTGACCATGAGCAAGCACAATGGAGGAGGAAGTAAAAATAAATCATTTTAGCATGAGGAAGTGGTGGGGTCATGGAGATGAAAACTACAAAGCGTGCAGTATGTTTGTGATGCCATAATCAGTTTGTGTTGCTGTAACTCATGAGGTAAGGCAGAGAGTGAGGCCTGCTAGGGGACCACATCAAAGAGCTTGGTCTTTGCACTGCCAAGATTGGAGGATAGAAGATTTAAGAAAGCAATAAGATCAGATCTTCAAATGCCCATTCTGTGCTCTTGTGGACTGCTAGATGCTGGAGCTACTAAGATGAACAAGACAGTCTAGGTCCATGATCTGAGGTGCTCACTTCTGCCTTGCCCTTTTAAAAAGTTTTTGTCTACTTTCTCATTCTCTTCTATACCTACTACACAATCTTGATCCACACCCAGCACACTTTTCCTCTCCCTTCTATGTAAGTTGGGTGTTCAGTGACCAGGCTGACTTTTAGCACAGATCAAGATTCAGCATGGAGGAAAAATTACTCCATAATTTCTTAGCAAGATTCATGTATTCACTTTAGTTTCTATTATCTAGTATCAGCTAGTCCATACTTCAAAGCACCAAAACTGAAGACCAAAAGACCCAATTCTGACATCTTTCAAACTATCATACAAATACACCTTTACAGGGAAACCATGAACCAAATCTGTTCTTTGAAAACTTATGCATGGAGTAGAGAAGCAAGATGGCAATGAAACAGGTCAGAGTGTGAGAGTCTCCACAAAAGCAAGTGTCCAATAAAGATTCCCTGTGTGAGAGGGTATGTATCTTTGGGTGAGTGAAAGTCTGTCTGAGAGGAGACTCAGGTTCATGCACCCAGGGCTCTCCTCTGGAGGTGACTAACTGCAACCCACCACTGCCCTGAGATTGGAGTCTACAGGATTGTCTGCTGTTCCTGGAGCTCTCTTGAGAGGAGGCAACAGAGAACAGTTGCTCCTACCACCTGGCACCTACCTGTCACCTGACCCATGCCATCATCTGCAGCAGGATACTGGGCACAAGCAGAAGGAACCATGGAGAAGGTAGAGTGTAGAAATCTGGAATGGAGCCCCACCACCAGTGAGGAGATGCCAACCATCACCATCTTCTCTGTCCCAGGACCAGGCAGAGGCCTGCATTGCTCTGCCCAGCTCTGTCTAGTCTCCAACCTGGGACCCAGAGGCTATCCCCTTATCAGACTCAGAGAGACAGACACCCCTCCCCCATGCTGGGACAGGCAGAGTCACATGAGATCTGAGTGGAAGACTTAGCAGCAGCAGCAGGAGACAAGTCAGGTGAGTCTGGATCTGATCCATCCTCCTCCCATAGTGGTCCATGGGGCATGTTACCCATGCTGAGAGCAAATCTATTAGCCTGCACTGAGAGCAGAGGGGACGAGCTGGAGACCAGAGCCATTCCTTAACATGGTGACAATAGCCAAAAGGAACATGGAGTTATAAAAATGGCCACAGAGCGAGTTTGGGGGGTTTTGTTTGTTTTTTGTTTTAGTTTGTGTTTTTTTTCCTTCTTCTGTTTTTGTTTACATTTTCGTACTTGCTTTGTTACTATTATTTTAATGTGTTTTTAAAATTTTCTATTTGTGTATGAGTATTTTTGAGGGTGAGTACATTAACAGGGGAGTTTTGTTTATTTGGATAATTGTATGTTTTCTTTTGTTTTTACTGTCTTTGTTTCTCTGGTTATTTGTTAGTTGGCATGCCTATTTTCCCTCTACTTCTCCTCTCTCCACCTTCTTTTTGTCTTCCTCCTACCTTTTTTCACTCTTTCCTTTTTCTTATCTCATTTTGCTTTCAGGGGGCAAACATGCATCCCCACTGCATGAACAGATTATAAGGCAGTGAGAAGTGAGATCCAGGAGACCCACACACCTGTCAGCAGATACTGGGATCTGCAGATAGTTTCTGAATCACACCTCTCCACTTAATTGAATCTTAAAACTGCAAAAAGCACAGCTCCCCACCCCTAGTCCAGCTTCAAAATTGAACAAAGCCAGAGGATCTACATAAGAATACGAGATTGAGCAAACAGAAGTAAAAGCTGTCCCCTCTATCACTGAACAACAGAATCAAAGAAGAGGTTTTTAAAAAGTGGGAGGAAAACCTACACAAATGAAGCAAAACCAAAGAAAGAATATGGGTCTCATACAAACCCCTGGGAGGACAACAATAAAGAGAATACAGACTTCTAAACTCAAACAATGAAGAACTCCCAGAATGACTGGCTCAAACCACAAACCCAGATATCAAAATATTAATAAAGAGAATAAATAGAAATGAGGAGAGACAAGAGAAAAAAATGAAGGAACTGATAATTAAGATGACAGTAAAGAATACAGTGAATGAAATAAATAAACTGATAAGCATGGAAAGCAGAATTAACCAAGCAGAAGAAAGAATCTCAGAGCTTGAGGACCAAAATATAGAACTAATCCAAATTGTTAAAACATAGAAAAGAAGCTTAAAAAGACAGAACAAGGCCTCCA
>CAUYQG010290362.1:0-17567 GCA_963574415.1 Tarsius wallacei
CTTGTTAATTTTTCATTTGAACCATTATGATGAGCACCTATTATGTGCCAATTACTGTCCTAAGCTAAAGGAGTGAAAAATTGGTCAGGGTTTCTAGCTCTTGTGGAAACAGATAATAAGAAAGTAAAATGAAAAGAAACAGGATAATTTAGGATTTAATTTTTGTTATAATGACATAACAAAAAATAAAATAGCAGTGATGTAATATAAAAAGGTGGGGGGAACTGCAAGCTAGTGTGGTGGTTCACGCCTGTAGTCCTAGCTACTCAGAAGACTGAGGCAGGAAGGTTGATTGAGGCTAGAAGTTTGAAGCCACCCTGGGAAACATAGCAAGTCCCTCATCTCTTAAAAAAAAAAAAAGGACTGTAAGGGAAGGGTTTGCTTTAGACTGAATGTACAAGGAAGACCTGTTTGAGATGGCGATAAAAGAAAAGAATCTACCAGACTGAGGGAAATGTGAATACAGAAGGCCCTAAGGAATTTGAATGAAGAGGAAGAAGGCCAGTGTAGACGAAGCCTAAAAAGAAGAGGGGAAATAATGCAAGATGAAGGAGACAAGGGCCAGTTCTTATGGATCTTGATAAAGGGGTGTGAGATGGGTCACACTCTGAGGTGTTAAGCAGGGGAGGGACAGGACCTGCTTGGTGATTCTGGCTGCTGTGTAAAGAATAAGTTAAGTGTAAAAAAGGGAGAAGCAAGGACGCCAGCTGGTGAGTGATAATAGTTGTTTAGAACAGGATGACTGCAGTGGAAGGGAAGGAGAGTGAACTGGCCAGGCAGGTGCTCTGGGGTTTGAGTTGACACATGTGAGGTAAGTCGTGAGAATGAAGGAAAACTCAATGACTCCACATTTTTGACAACTGGGAGATTGAAAATAAGTAGGGAAATAAGTAGGGAAAGCATGTTGTGAATGGAAATTCAGATTGTTGTTTGCAAACAAGATCAGAGCAAATATTAAGTAGGACGTTTGATTCATAGGTCTAGAGCTCAGGAGCTGAGGGTGTATAATTGGAAGTCATTGGCATATAGTTAGTGTGTAAAGTCAAGGCATTGAATGAGAAAATGTTTAGAAAATCAAAGAGTTACAAAAGGAAACACAGAAAACTCTTAGAAAAATAAACTATTTAGAAAACAAAATACTCCATAGAAAAACCTGAAGACTGCAGCTAAAGTAGCATATTGCTAGAATAATATTACTTAATATTGTCTCAGGAAGAAATAGAAAAACCTGAATAATTCTATAAACATTGAAAAAGTTAATGTTAAAAATCTCACAAAGAAAATATTCAGGTTATTTGTAGAACTCACTGGTGAGTTCTACAAATAATTTAAATTTTACATTGTTTTAAAATACAGGTTTTAGACCATTAAATAATGAATTGGCTCCCTTAATAATTATTCTTTTACACCCCATCCCTATTTTAATACAGAGTTTTAGAAATGCAGTGTGTAGATCAGTTCCAAATAAACAAGTTTTTAAGTCCTTAGAAAGTACACTTATTTTCCACATATTGTTTAAATTACTTATTAAAAATATAAATTGAGCATCTACTATGTATGAGGGATTGTGCTGTGTGCTGGAAATGCAGCTATGAATAAAACAGAAACAGACTCTACCTTCAAGTTGCTTAGAGACTAGTAAGGTCATGTAGTATATTCAGGAGTTGGGGGGGGTGTTAAAGTTTCCTTTATTTGTCTTACTTTTTTTTTTTTTGAATTGCAGTCTCACTCTGACGCCCAGACTGGAGTGCAGATGAGGTCTCGCCAAGTTGCCCAGGCAGGTCTCGAACCCGCGGGCTCAGGCAATCCACTCACCTCAGCTTCCCAAGGCGCGGGATTACAGGCTGAGCCACCGAGCCCGGCTTATTTGTCTTACTTTTTGACAATTGGAATAATAATGAGATCAATTTGTAAATAATTTCTAGTAATGAATTTATCAGCCGTCTTAGAAGATAAATTCCTAAAAAATTATTATTAATATACAAAGTCATCCCTTTTACCCTGTGCTAGACTTTCAGTTTGTGGAATTCCAAAAAGTGGCAAGAAGGGTTAGTATATACATGTGGTACTCTCTCTGTCCTGTACGTAATGAAATACTCAGATAAATACATTTGTGGAAGTGTCTTCAAATAAAAAAGCAAAAGGCTTCTAACTGTTCCAAAATAAAAGCTATGCTGAGTCAAGAAAAAAATTAAAAAGTAAAAAATACGTTTTATTCTTTTTTAGATATGGCAAGATCAACAGTTTAGGAGACAATTCCATTAAATAGATAATTCATTGTTCTTATCTTCCAAGAGAAGGGGCATACTGCAGAATGGGAGGCCATCCAGGGAAGCACCTGGGTGGCCAAGAAGCAGAGAGAGACTAAGAAACTGTGGCCAGGGCCTTTATTGTGGCTTCTGTAAAAAGGAATGGGTGGGGCAGGGTAGCTGGTTTAGAATGGGCTAGTTTGAATAATTGTGGTGGGCTCTGGACATGGGGGCAGTTCCCACTTGTTTGGTGGTTGGCTCTGGGGTGATTAGAGTAGGTGGATAGTGACCCAGGGTGCGAGGGTCCCATAAAGGTGTTTGATGGTATGCATTTGAAAGGCGAGCTCATGAGTGAGTTGTATACTATCTCTAGGAATTGATAACTTTTGGAAAGAACAGTCCCTGCAGACTTAGCAAAGTCCCAGAACAGTCATCAGAACACAGAGAATGGAGACAGGGTTAGTATATGTATAAACTATTCCAGAGTACTGAAAGCGTTTATGAAACGATTATAAACTTGATACTAGACCTGACAAGAACAGGCAAAGAAAGTTCCAACCCAATCTTACTCAGCAATATAGATGCTGAAATCGTACATAATATACCATCTGTGAATAATGAAAGTTTTGTTTCTTTTGTAATAATTTTCACCCATTTAGTTTATCTCTCTTGCATTTTTTCTTACCCTTTCTAGAACATCCACTAAACTGTTGATAGAAATTGTAATAGTATGCATCCAAATCTTGTTTCTGATCTTCTAAAAAAGCTTTTAATGTTTTACCATGAAGTAAAATATTTGCTATAGTTTTTTGTAGTTTAAAGAGGGCCCTTCCTATTCCCAGTTTGTCAAAAGTTTTTTTTTTTTTTAACATGAACAAACATTAAATTTTATCTAATAATTTTTCTGCATCTGTTGGAAGAATCGTATGATGATTTTACCTTTCATCTGTTAATGTGGTTAATTATAATAATTGATTTTTTAAATATTAATACAGCTTTGTATTCCTAGGATAAACTCAGATTTACCATACTGTATAATCCTTTTCTATATATTACTAGGTTCGGTTTGCAAATAATTTTGTTTAGGATTTTGTATTCTAGTAAATGAATTTGTTTATAACTTACTTATCTTGCAATGCCCTTGCAGAGTTTGGCATCAATGTTAAGCTGTACTTTTACTATTCTGTAGAGGGTTTTGTGTGGCATTCATATTGTTTCTTCTTCACATATTTAAGACAGCTCACAGATGAAGCTATCTGAACCTGAAATTTTTTGTGGGAAGATTTTTTTTTTTTTTTTTTTTTGAGTTGGAGTCTCACTCTGTCGCCCAGACTGGAGTGCAGTGGCCGCTCCCGGCCACCGCAGCCTCGACCTGTGGGCTCCGGCGATCCTTCTGCCTCAGCCTTCCAAGTAGCTGAAACTACAGGCGCGCTCTACCATGTCTGGCTAATTTTTTTTAAATTTATTGTAGAGATGAGGTCTCGCCAAGTTGCCCGCGGGCTCAGGCAATCCACTCACCTCAGCCTCCCAAGGCGGGATTACAGGCTGAGCCACCGAGCCCGGTTAGTGGGAAGATTTTTATTGATAGGTTCAGTTTCCCAGATAAATATAAAGCTAATCATATTTTCTCTTTCTTTTCATGTCAGTTTTGGTAAGACATAGTAGTCAAGAAATATGTCCATTTCATCTAAATTGTCATGTTTATTTGTATAAAGTTTCTCATAATAGCCTTCATCCACCTTTTAAGTTCTGTTTCCTGAAGAATGAAAAGCAAGAACTGCCTGCCTCAGGCAGAGGGAACACCACATGCAAATGCCTGGCAGCGAAAGCAAATGCAGCATTTGGGAAAATCAAATCTATTAATTAGAAAACAACAACAAAGATCGTTGTCCTTCCTTGCCTCCACTTAACTTATAGTCTATTTACATGGGGACAATGCTTATTCACATTCAAACTTCAAGAGTACAAATACAAGATTGTATTTATGCCAAGTATTATATGGTAAATTTAAGATTGCATACAAGAATGACAAATAAATGCAAATTAAGGAAGAGGACATTAGTTACTATTTTCAGTTGTTCAAAATGTGAATACGTTTTATGGATCTCAAGGTCAAAAACATACTTTGCAAAATATAAGCAATGTCTGCGTCTCAAGGAAATTTGGTCTAAATACACACACTCTAAGAAGCTGTATGTGTGTGTCACTCCTTGTCATGTTTTCCTTTTGGCCGATCGACTTCTGGATTCCTTTTTATTTTCTCAAAACATATCTTTCTCTTCTGAACACTAACTTGAAAGTTTTGTGATGAAATACAACTCAAAACAACTTTCACCTGCATTTTTACTATAAATCAGTTAAAATGTTACACAAATATGTTTGTGTAATATTTGTGTATAAATATTGGTGTTTTAGAAATGAACAAGAGTTGCTCAATTGTGCTAATGTGAGGATACTGGTAATCTAATTAAAAACATGCATTTATCTAAACTGGCCAGCTGAAAGGAAATGATCTATTTTGCAAAAACAAGTTAGTCTTGGTGTTCTGAGCTTAGAGTCCCATGTCTGGCTTTTTACTTGCAGGAACAAAATAGAAAGTTTAAAATATTTACTTAATGCATAGTTTTTCTAAATTTTATTTTTTATTTGACAGATAATAATTGCATTTATTCATGGAGTACATAGTGATGCTTTGATACATATAATGCATAATAATGAAATCAGGGAAATTAGCATATGCATCATCTCAAACATTTATCACTTATAGTTTTTTTTTTTTTTTTAATCATAGGAAGCTAGGCATAACAGTCTGGCTTTAAATTATGCCAAGGTGCAAGATTGTTTCTAAGCTTTTGTTACTCTGCAAAGTTAGACATGAGTATTATTCCCTTTGCTAGGTTTCTTAGAGGGGAATTAATGTAGTCAGAAATAAACAAAGGAAAGAAGGTGATTAGAGTTGTGAGTTCTCTTTGTCAAGGAGACTGTTTAATAATAAGTAAGGCTGGTCCCTGACAAAAGTTAGAAGGAGGCCATTAACCGCCTGATGGTTACATAACCCTTATCCTAGAATAAACAATCATTCAAGGGTGAAAGCAAAATATAGGTGAATTCAAACAAATAATAGATTAATTTACTGCTCATAAATTCTTACTGCAATAACTCTTAGTGAATGTACTTAGGGAGAAGAAACACTTAAGAAGACAGGGAATATAAGGCTGGGAGAGGAAGAGGAAGGGCCATCTCATTTGGGATTTCAACTTGATCTTATAGCAAAGGCTAGAGGATGTGTTTAAGTATGGGAGAGTGAGTTCCATTGCTTGCTGAAAAATGGTTGAAAGGCAGCAAGATAGAAGGAAGAAAGACTAGTTAAGTGGATGTAGAGGTTATCCATTGAGGAAATGATGACAACATCCTTTAGGTGGATGTGGATTCTAAAGGTGTGGAAACAGAGTCAGAGAATTTACAGGTATGTCAGGGTGGTCATATACAAGAAGTGAGGACATGGCAGTAGTAAGAATGACTCAGGTCTTTCCCCTGAGTTCTTGGTGGCAGCATTCACTGGGTTGGGAAAAAGATAGGATTTTGAAGAAGCAGTTTGGTTTTGAATACAGTGAATTTGAGCAGCTTGTAAGAACACAAGTGGAGATGGATCTCATAAAACTTCAACAATCTGGTATTATTAGATGTTTTAGCATTTTTTTCATTCTGATGGTTATATGGCAATCTCTCTCTTCTCTCTTAAATTATATTCCTCTGATTACTAGTGAAACTCACAACTTTTCATTTGTTTATAAACTGTTCTTGTCACACTCTTCTGTCAATTGTCTCCGGGCTATCTTTGGCAGGTTTTGTATTGTTTACCCAACCATTTCCCTCCTCTCAGTCTTGTGAATAGTGCCCCAATTTGGTTAAGGTGTGAGAGTTGATGTACTAAGAAAGGAAGACAGGGCTTCCCCAGACTCCTGTGGATGAGCGGTGATTTATGCTTATCAGACCCATTTCTTTATTTAGTTTTTTTTGCTTGACAAATAATAATTGTCATGTTTCAATGCGTATAACCTACAGTGATTAGATCAAGGTGATTAGCATATCCATCATGGTGAACATTTATCTTTCTTTATGTTGGGAAAATTTAATATATTTCTAGCTATTTGAAACTATATATTATTGTTCACTATAGTTATCCTACAGTGGTATCGAACACTAGGACTTATTCCGCCTATCTACCTATGATTTTTTTCATTGTTTTGTTTTATTTTATTTTATAAGTCTCACTCTGTCATCCATATGATTTTGTATCCTTTAAGAAATCTCTATCCCTCCCTTCCCTAGCATTTCTGACCAACAGGACTTAAAGGAATGTCTCTTTTGTAGTTATCTGTGCTGCTCTTGTCTTCTCTTGTATTTAGCTTATAGATTTCCTCTGTTTAAGGTGTCACACAGAGGTTTCTAATTTTTACAAAACAAAAATATCATTCTTTTTTTTTATTATGTATAATTTTTGTGCTTTGAGTTAGAAATGATTTTCTACCCTGGAATTCTAAAACTAGTTTCACTTTTGTCTACTATAAATGTTAAATTTTAAAAAATCTTTGGGTTTTACGTCCATTTTGGGTTTATTTTTTGTAACTGGCATGAAGCAAAGGCAATTTTTCAAATGGATGAGCTGTTGGCCCAGCCCAGAACCAGTTTTTGAATTGTTCATTCTTTTCCTACTAGTTTATATGATCTTCTGTCATATACTATGTGCATAAGTGTATGTTAGTCTATTGTAAATCTCCCTAATCTGTTCATTTGGCCTATTTCTTTGCTTCTGTTTATTTGCTCTAATAAGTTGTAGGTTCTTTTGAATTTTGTATGTAAATAATTATATAATCTACAAATAATGGCAATTTTATGTCTTTCTTTTCGATGCTTGTATCAGTTATTTCTTGCCACGCCTTATTGTGCTAGCTAGTATCTCTTGTAAAATATTAAATAAAAGCAGTGACAGCATTCTTGTCTTGTTCTTGATTTGCTTTATTTTCTTTCGGAGAATGCTGCTGCTATTTTGTATGATTTGGATAGATACTATTTTGTATGATTTGGATAGATTCCATCCATTATATTAAGAGAGTTCCTTAACTTATTTAGGATATTTGTTTTGTAACCCTGCAAGATGTTGAATTTTGCCTTTGTGTTTTCGTGCTTCTATTGCAGTGATCATATAACTTTTCTCCTGTAATGTGCTGTGAATTATATTTGAAGATTTTCTAATATAAATCTAATCCTGTATTCCCAAGATAAATCTGGCTATCAGGCATTTATTTAATAGTTTTCTAGGTTTAGGTTACCAATATTTTATTTAGGATTTTTACATTTATAATCATAGGATAGATTATCCTATACTTTTTTTCTTTTAATGTTCTTGTCCAGTTTTGGTTCCTAGCTTATACCAGTCTTATAAATTGAGGTGGGGAGCTTTCCCTGGAATAATTTGTGTAAAAGAGAACAGCTTGTGGAACATTCCTGCAAAACCATCTGGTTCTCCATGCTCTGTCTAGAATTAAGGACACTACAGGCAAAGAAGCCTGCTTTAGTATTAGCTGTGGCTGGGTCCTAATTCATAGCTGGTCCTCTGCCCTTAGGATCTGGGCTGGGCTATAAGGATCCTGCCTTTCACTTAATCTGAAGATGTTCTTGACCTTGGCCTATATTGCCCCATCTAGGCCCAATGAAAGAGCAGACTCAGGACCATCTCATTGTTCTGGTGAAAGAATTTCAAGAAACAAAGCAAATAAAGTGAGAGATAGCCTTTAAAAAGCATGTGGAAGTAAGAGATTTTGACCTCTATTCTCTTTGTACCCCAGTGGGGAAATTGGAGGCTCCTACCATAGGCAGAATATACAGTTAACATTCTGAATAAAAGCTTGTCTTCATTTCTTTCTGGGTTTCCGTTTTGCAGGGAATTTGGAAACAATTCCAATTTGCAGAGACTTTGAAAAAAAAAACCAATCGTATTTTTTTTTTTAATTTAGGGAAAAATTATCTGTATCAGAACGGAAGGTCCTCAAGGGCATCTACTCTGCATATGATTCTTTGAACTCCTAGCACTGAGCACAGTGCCTGGTGTGGTACAGGTACACAGTAAGTGACTGTGTGTTTGAGGATGTTTGTTGTGGTCCAAATTACTTACAGAAATCAGTGTCAAAATCAGACCAGGTAATGAATATTCCATTTTTAGGGGGAAAAAAACCCCTTATTTTATTTCTGTTTGAAACTAAAAGATCTTAAACAAAATTACAGAAAATTGAAATGTTTTAGGACGTTGTTAATGCTGTTTTATCACTTATGTGGTACGTTCGTTTCTAACGTTAAAATGCTCTTTGCTTGCATTGACTGCCTGCATTTCTTATCTTGGCCTTTTGGTGTCATTCTGAGATTAATCTGAAAAGCATATTAAGCAAGGGTGAAATTATTTCCCTGACTTTGGGTTGTTTTTGGTCTCTGACTTGAAGCAAAGATTATACCTATAGTGAAGCCTACTAATCCAACTTTTTCAATGTTATCTTAACTGTATGCTTTACACCTGACATGTGATTGAGGAATTTTCAACATAAAGAGACCCAGTGTTAGTAACATATGCCTTTATTTTTACGGGTAATCTAGAAAGAGTGTTTTGTGAAACACTTTTGTTACTATACATGGGACTTTTAGTGAAAGCAAAACCAAGGTTCTTAAGCCACACCAGGATCTGATTCACTCTCAGTGATCTGTAAGATAAAGGTAACTGCTTTCTGTGAGGGCTGCAGAGAGAGCTGCTTAATGTTCCCTTTTTCTGTCCTGTAGGTGGGGTCATCACTTAGGGCAAGGATGAAAATCCTTGGACTTCGAGCATATCACCAGTCCCACTGCCAGCCATGTATTTGCTCTTTCCCTTCAATTTACAAAGGATTTCATGTGTCTCAACAACTTTTCTTTTTTTCATCACTAATTATGTTTTTCCTCTATTTGCCATTTTAAAGTATACACTTAATGAAATGGACTTTTTGGTACTTTAATAAATAAGTGAATAAACAAGCAAAAATTAATATTGACTCCTAGTTTCCAAGTGAGAAGCAACGGTGATTAATTCACTGTATTTGGTTGATACTATGTACTCTGTGTGTGTGTGTGTGTGTGTGTGTGTGTGTGTGCGCATGCATATGTATACACACATATATATATGCACTGGGGGTTCTCAGATACTTAGTCTTAGTTTTTTAGACTATGGGAAAGGAACTGTGCTTGTCTCCTGGATCCTTAAATGGCATCACTATCTGAGACAATCAGTGTACTTTTTGAGTTGGAGTCTCACTCTGTCTCCCAGGCTTGGAGTACAGTGGCACGCTCACGGCCACCACAGCTTCGACCTGCTGGGCTTAGGCGATCCTTCTGCCCCAGCCTTCCAAGTACCTGGAACTACAGATGCATGCCACCATGCCCGGTTAATTTTTTTGTGTGTGTGATTTATTGTAGAGATGAGTTCTCACTGAGTTGCCAAGCTGGTCTCGAACCCCTGGACTCAGGCAATTGTCTTGCTCGGCCTCCCAAAGTGCTGGGATTACAGGCTGAGCCACGGTCCCTGGCCAAATCAGTGTATTAACTCTATGACCATGGTATGTCTGCCACTTGCTTGGCACTTTGGTGGTTCAGATTCAGATTTTATGGTCAGAAGAACACTGCCGATCCATTTCTCAAACTATTCCAGTTTAATTCTGGTCTTATCCGAGCAGAATAGCAAAGTAAAGTTTTAAAATAGACTTAGAAAATGATTATTCCAGTATGGACCAAATTAAAATTCTGTCCTGCAGTTGACGATTTTTCACGAGGTGAGGTCAATGGGGTTCATTACTAACTTTGAGGGGTCTGAGATCTCTACCAAACTTACAAGCTAACAGGTTGACCTACTACATGTCATGGATGCTGGCACAAACTATGAGACCGCTAGATCAGAGACAAAGGACTTCATTCATAGCACAGCAAGCAACATGAACATCATCATTGTGTTGGCTCTTCATGTCCCCTAGTCCTATGGGCAGGATACAGAAGGGCCTAGATTTTCACCTACACCATCAGTGGATTGGAACCCTGTATTAAGGGAACCTAAATCTTAAGTAACAAGCAGTAAACATGCTTACCCTTTGCTACAGAGGGAAACATTCTTCTTCAAGGCTGTTTTTCTATGCAGATACCCTTTCAGAGCTGCCCCACCTAATGGAGAGAAAGCTGAATGTGTCTCCTCCAGTTCATATCCTTCCCATTCATTCTGGACTGAGTGTTGCTCCAGAAGCACTAACTCTTTAGCACCTCCAGCCCCTCATAATACATTGCCAGAGAGAAATCCAGAGAGGAGGTTGGCAGTTGCATGTGCTTATAGCAGGTATAGAGTGCCATGTCGGACCGTGTGTGGTGTGGACAGCGAGTACCTGGGGACACTGGAGTGACAGTGATTCTATCTGCTACACTCCCCAGTTTTAGCCATGCTTTTTCCCAATATTGCCAATATCTTTTTCCCTTTTCAATCTATGGTTGAGTTGTTTGAACTACTTGAAGCACCCATGGGCTTTAAGTGGCCAGTGGTGATACTTTCAAATATTTTCTTCATGTCATTTCTCTTAACCAACTCACTGCGTAGCTGCATACCTGTTAGAGGGTAAGCAAGGGGAAGGAGCAAAACACAAAATGCAAAGAAGTCAATTTAGCTACTTATTAACGTCTTTGGAAATATTGAGAGGAAAAGGTGGGAACTAATTGCTCAAATTTGTGTTTTAAAAGAACTGTGTCTTTAGTTCCCGATCTCTGTGACCCCAGCCTTAGAAAATCAAGACTTGGTCCTCAATCAAAGAGTGTGTCAACGATTATTTTAAGAACAAATTGAGGAAATGTAAGCACAAGTCTTTCATCACCTTTTCACCACGATTAGATTTATTTGCTCCCCCTCTGACAGCTCCCTTCTCTTTCAAGCTCTCAACTGCTTTAGAATCAAGGGTGAAAAATGAAGCCTAGTTCCTGCTTTTAAGAAAATGAGAGAATTCACATATGCCATATTGACAGGTGCATTTTCTGGGAGCATAAAAGTATTGAGGATTTTGAGAAAAGAACTATACAACCTTGGCCAGAAAGAAATTCACTAATTTGGAATCTGGGATACATTTAAAATGCTGGTGAAGTGCCTTGATGTATTAGTGCTAGAAGTGGGGGAAGGGATTGTCAAGCAAATTAAAAGTATGAACAAGGGAAAATTTTTAGTCTTCATAAGACTGGAGGCCAACTAATGTTTCTAAACACGTGTAAAACCATTTTGTATTTAAATGTTTCTCTGAATCAATGAATATTCTAATTCCTAATGGCTTTTTTTTAAAAAAAAAATCTATTATTGAAACTCTAAAAAAATTCTCTAAGAAATTTTGCTCCTTTTCTTCATGGGGTTCTGTCATGTTTATTACCATAAGAACTTGAAATTAAGCTGAATTTTATGAAATTGTTTCTCTACTTCAGACTTTTCCAAAACTTTCTGCCCAATTAGGGAAAATTAATGAGGTTTACTGCACTTTGTGTTGAAATTTAGTCACCAGCAGACAGCCAGGCTTTGTTCTCCCAAGTTAGTGTTTGAAAGGAGAGAGTTGTTTTCTTAACTTTCCCCCAAAGTTTAGAAAAACACAATTGTAGCAAGATTTTCCTTATTATTCCAAACGTCCACCGCCTTCTGTCTTTAGTTTTCTTTCTTTCTCCTTTCCTGATGGGTTTCATGTCTTGCATTCTATCATTTATTCTCTCACAGTATTTATACAGTCATTAAAGATGGCAGCCTATGGTGATCTGTAAGCGGTCCTTGGGATTTAAATACAACTTATCTTAGAGCTGAAGAAATAGAAGTTGCAGAGGTAAAGAGACTCATCCACAGCATTGCTGTTTATACAGAAGCAGAACCCATGAATGCCTTACTTCTACATTGGTGCTTTATCTCAGCATGATATGTTGCCTCCTGGATAAAAGGGAAGGAAGGAAGAAAGGAAGAAGGGAGAGGGAGAAAGGGAGAGAGAGAGAGAGAGAGAGAGAGAGAGAGAGAGAGAGAGAGAGAGAATTAGACTCTAACTGAAGGTTTTATCAGTATTGCACTATTATTTGAAACTTTTCTTTAGGTTTAAAATTTGTCAAAATAAAAAAGCTTAAAAATATATAAAAGTCATAGTCATATTTTAAAAACTTGATGTAGTGCAGAAACAATGAACCCATGACCTTGTCAACTGCTGTATATTTCTGTTGTCACTAGAAGGTATATTTATTTAAAAAAAAGTAGATATTATCAGAACATCACACTATACTCCAGAAATATGTATGATCATTATGTGTCAATTTTAAAATGTTGACATTAACTTACAGTTAGAATTCATACAGGAGCAATATTTTTATCTTCTGATATTTTTTCTTTTTTATATACTTATGAAGTTTATTTTGAATCACAAAACATTATTCAGGAATATTATAGATATAATTTTTTTCCTCACATGAAGTTTTGAGGCAGCAAAATTGGCATTATACATTTCATTCTTTCTATCTAGAATATTAAGAATTTGTAAGTTAGCCTTTTCTTTAAAAACTCATAACTAAGTGAAATAATTAAAAACTAAATACAGTCCTTAATAGATATTTTACTTAATGCTGTAAAAACAAGAACACCAAAAAATTGCGCACAGATTATAAATAAAATATACAGCCTGTAAGCCCAGCACTTTGGGAGACCAAAGCGAGTGGATCGCCCGAGTCCGTGGGTTTGAGACCAGCCTGGGCAACTTGGTGAGATCTCGTCTCTACAATAAATCAAAAATTAGCCAGGCTACTTGGAGGACTAAGGTAAAAGGATCACCAGAGCCCAGCAGGTCGACACTGGGGGTGGCTGCGAGTATGCCACTGCACTCCAGCCTGGGTCATGGAGTAAGACTTTAACTCAAAAAAAAAAAAAAAAAAAAAAATATATATATATATATTCTAATTTCTGCATCCTGACTCTCACTGTTATTTACATTCTTATAAACATTTGTTAGCTTAAAAATATTATCTACCATGTTAACTAATTGTATTATAAATCTTCACCTGTCCCCATTAACTTAACTATAGTGCATTCTTAATAATTACTTAATAAAAGATAAAAAAATTTAATACACAAATATTAATAGCATTTAGTGTTGTCATAATAAATATTCATTTATCCTTAAACTGACAAATAGAATTTTGACTTATAAAGCCTAGAAGGAATTTTTTTTCTACCCATATTTGAAAGTAAATTTTGGGTTATTGAATCCAAATCCAAATGGCATGGCATGTTGATGATGAGTTGTAACACTGGTTAGATAGGCTGCAAATGACCACAATCACAAGTTCATGCATCACGGACACTAAGGGATACTAGCAATGTCATGGTAGACATACTATAGGTAGATATCTGATCTTCTAATGACTGAATAGAAGATTTTCATTGAATGCCTAGGCCAAACCCCAATTTTGATGCCTTCTTAACTGAGGTTACATAACCATATGTTAAAATAGACCATACTAGCCTCCTTACAAAATCTATTAAAAATCACTAGAAACTACAATGGAAAAATATTACACTTGGGATAGCAGTAAACTAAAAATTATCTAGAAATAAAATTCTTAAGACATGTTTAATGCTTATGAAAGAAGAGCTTGAAAGCTTCATTAAAGAGCATTTAAAAAGGACTAATATAAATAGAGAACATAACTTGTCACTGGATTAGAAGACTCAGTATTATTTAAGTTTAAAGATGCTTGGAAAAACAAATATATGAGAATAGTCATGAAATTCTAAAAAAAAAGATTTTTGGGGAGAGGATTGGGAGGAGTGCCAATCTGTACCACATATGAATGTTTTCTTGCATTACCCACAATATCAAAATAGTTGGACAGGAATAAAAGCAGACATATCAATTGCACAGAATGTTCCAGAAACAACTTAATATTTATAAAAGGAACATTATATATTATATGAATAAACCAAGATAATTCAATAAATCATGTTACTCCATCTTACTACTCATTTGGATAAAAATCTTCCACTTCCAAGATCAAAAAGTTTCAGTGAGATAAACTATTTAACCATAAAATTATTATATTACTAATACATAAATATATACGTAGAGAGAGAGAGAGAAAGAAAGAGAGATAGTCAGCCCTTTCTGTATCCATGGGTTTCACATCCATGGATTCAACCAATTGCTGATCAAATGTGTTTGGAAAATGATTGTGTCTTGTGGGATTTTTGGCAAGATGATGACGGAACAGGTCAGACTGTGAGAGTCTCTGCAAAGCAAGAGTCCATAAGACTCTCTGTGTGAGTGAGTGTGTGCTGGTGAGTGAGTGAAAGTTCGTCTCAGGGGAGACACAGGTTCATGCACCCAGGGCTCTTCTCTTCTCTAGAGGTGACTGCGACCCCCCACTGCCCCGAGATTGGAGCCCCCAGCAGGCAGGATTGTCTGCTGTTCTCAGAGCTCTCCTGAGAAAAGGCAGCAGAAAGCAGCCAATCCTCATCACCTAGCACCCAGCTCACACCATCACCTGTGACAACAGAGTGGCACGATCCCCAGGATCCATGAAGAGGGCAGGAGAAAGCCGAAAAGGAGCCCTGCCTCTGTTGAGGAAACTCCAACTGGCACCATTTTCTCAGTCCTGGGACCAGGCATTGCCATGCCCAGCTCTGCTCAGCCCTTAACCTGGGACCTAGAGGCAGAGATCCCTCCCCCACACTGGAACAACATAGACATGTCAGATCTGAGTGGGAGACTTGACTGCAGCAGCAGCTATCCAGGTGAGTCCAGATCTGATCCACCCTCCTCCCACAGTAATCTGTGGGGCTTCTGACCCATGCTGAGAGCAACCCTATCAACCTGCGCAGAGAGCTGAGGAGAGGGACTGGAGAACGGGTTGAAAGGAAGTTGGACTTACGGGAACAACCTTAGAGTGTGTTTTGTTTTTCTGGTTTTTTGTTTGTTTGTTTGTTGTTTTAGTTTTTTTCTGTTCTCTCTTTCTTTCTGCTTTTGATTACATTTTTGTACTTGCTTTGTTTCTGCTATTTTTGTGCTTTTTAAAGACTTACTGTTTGTGTATGGGTATTTTTGAGGGAGAGTACATTGATGGGGGTGTGGTTGGATTGTGTGTTTGTATGATTGTCTGTACTTTAAAAAAAATCTTTTCTATCTTTGTGTCTCTTTTTATTTGTTATTTGGTATGTCTGTCTGTTTTCCCTGTTCTCTTTCTCCACCTTTCTCTTGTCCTCCTCCTCCCTTTTTCCATTCTTTTCCTTTTTCTTACCTAATTTTGCTTTCAGGTGGCAAACTATACCCCTACTGCATGGACAGATGGCAAGGCAGTGGGAAGTGGATTCCAGGGAGCCCATAGATCTGTCAGCAGTTAATGAGATCTGCAGATAGTTTCTGAATCACAGCTCCTCCCTCAATTAAATCTCAAAACTGCTAAAAGTACAGCACCCCAACCACAGTCCAGCTTCAGAATTGAACAAAGCCAGAGGATCTACATAAGGAATAGGAGATTGAGCAAACAGAAGTAAAAGTTACCCCCATCCCTCAACAACAGAATTAAAGAAAAGGTTAACAAAGGGGGAGGAAAATATGCACAAATGAAGAAAAACCAAAGGAAGAATATGGGTCTCACACAGACCCCTAGAAAGTTCAACCACTAAGAATACAGACTTCAGAACTCAAACAATGAAGAGCCCCCAGAATTGCTGGTTTCAAACCACAAACTCAGATATCAAGATATTGACATCTTGATCAGATATCAAGGGTAAATAGAAATGAGGAGACAAGAGGAAAGAAGGAAGGAATTGATAACTGAGATAGCAGCAATAAAGAATGCAGTGAATGAAATAAATAACAAACTGATAAGTAAGGAAAGCAGAATTAACTAAGCAGAAAAAAGAATCTCAGAGCTTGAGGACCAAAATATGGAACTAACTCAAACTGTTAAAAACATAGAAAAGACGCTTTAAAAGACAGAACAAAACCTCCAAGAGATGAGCAATTATTTCAAGAGGCTGAGCCTAAGATAAATCAGAATCCCTGAGGCAGATAGAGAGATAGAGACCATCCTGGAACAGACATTCCATGAAACTATCCAAGAAAACTTCCAACATCTCGTCAGTGATACAACCATTCAAACACAAGAGATTCAGAGAACCCCTGCAAGACAACAAATGAGAAGACAAACTTCTAGACACATAGTAATTCGACTACACAAAGTAGGTGTAAAAGAAAAAATCCTAAAGGCAGCAAGAGAAAAATGTCAGACTACCTACCAGGGAAGACCAACTAGAATAACAGCAGGCTTATTTACAGAAACACTTCAGGCTAGGAGAGCTTGGAGCCCAATCTTCAAAGTTTTCAAAGATAAAAAATTTCAATGAAGAATTACCTACCCAGCTAAGCTAAGCTTCATCAGTGATGGAGCATTAAAATCCTTCCCAGATATTCAATCCCTAAAAGTTTACACTGCCTCCAGATGAGCACTACAAAAAACATTTAAGAAAGTATTAAACACAGAAGAAAAGGAAAAAAAGCATGACAATGCCCTTCTCAAGAATGCAGAAAAAAGATTGAAAACACATGAATCCACCCAAAAAACAAAAAACAAATGAACAAACAGCAGCAACAACAACAAACTCTATAAGAACCTCATGACAGAGATAAACTCTCACATTTCAATAATTAGCCTGAATGTGATTGGACTAAATGCACCACTGAAAAGACATAGAATGGTCAAATGGATGAAATATAATGAGGCAACAATGTGTTGTCTCCAAGAGATTCATCTCACCAGAAGGGTCACTCAAAGACTCCAAGTAAGAGGATGGGAAACAAAACTTCAAATGAACGGAACACTAAAGAAAGCAGGAGTCACGATCATAATATCAGAAAAAATACCCTTTAGGCTATCAAAAATTTAAAAAGATATGGAAGGTCACTAGATAATGATAAAAAAGGTTCAATCCATCAACAAGAAAAAAAAAACCCTGGACCAGATGGCTTTCCAGCAGAATTCTACAAAACATACAAGGAAGAATGATACCAATCCTACTGAAAGTATTCCAGGCAATTGAGAAAGATGGAACTCTTCCCACATCTTTTTTTTTTTTTTTTTGAGTTGGAGTCTCACTCTGTCACCCAGACTGGAGTGCAGTGGCTGCTCCCGGCCACCGCAGCCTCGACCTGCTGGGCTCCGGCGATCCTTCCGCCTCAGCCTTCCAAGTAGCTGGAACTACAG
>CAUYQG010290364.1:0-12306 GCA_963574415.1 Tarsius wallacei
GCACGCACCTGTAGTTCCAGCTACTTGGAAGGCTGAGGCGGAAGGATCGCCGGAGCCCAGCAGGTCGAGGCTGCGGTGGCTGGGAGCGGCCACTGCACTCCAGTCTGGGCGACAGAGTGAGACTCCAACTCAAAAAAAAAATAAATAAATAAAATAAAATAAAATAAAACCATCACTTTGTTCTGTGATCTAGGGAGACTTACACATACTTAGGCCATAGTCTCTTGAGTGAAAGCTATAAAATTTGAGGTGTTTGATATGTGAACAAACTTCTTCCAGGAAGGACTGGTAGATCTAGAATTATCACTGGGGTGAAAGTTCAGGAGGCACTGAGGTCCTGCTCAGGCTGCCAGAGGTCTACTATTTCTGGAATCTGTTAACTTCCTGATGCAAACTGACCTGCATTAGTTAGAAGCTCACTATCAGCAGCAACAGTGGGCAGAGCATACTGGCAAGTGCCTTCCAGAGAGAAACCTTGAGTTTTAGCACATTCTCTGCCCTGAATTTGAGAGATGAAGCCACTAGAAGTGCTTGTGTACCTGTATAGGCCTACTGCTTTAGTTGTGGTCTAGAGGGACTCATGTACATCCAGTCTCCTTTGCTTCCAGAGTTGGCAGGATAAGAGTAAATTTTGAGGGAACATTAGAGCATTATGCATGTGTTCCGAACCCTCTTCTTGTCAGGGAGAAGCTGGGTGTTGGGGATTCTTTCACTAGTATGATGCACGTGCCCAGAGTTGTATGTCTGCTCAGAAGGACCCAAGGAGGCCTGAATTTCTTAACCTCTGCCTGACCTTGAGGCTCTGCATGGGCAGGAGATAAGGCTAATGTAGAGTCGTAAGCTGTTTGTCAGAACATTGAAGGCATGTTCCAAAGCACACACAAAAAAGCACACACAAAGCACACGGGCACTGAAGTGACTGTATGGCAATCATTGCTTGAGGATACATTGAGAATCCTACTGTGTCCACTAATGGAAGCATTGGCCCTCTAGTTACTAGATTCCCTGCAACTGCAGAGCCCAGAGTTTCAAGGACTGGAGACACAAATGATCAAATTTGGTCATTGAAAATGACAGAAGTGGAACCACTCTTGCTTTTCACCTTGGTTCCCAGGCCCACACATTTTTGCTACTGGTGATATGTGGTTGTTGATTAAAGTTGTCTATTCATTATGATGATGATGGGATACTATCCTTCTGGGATGATCATTTTAAAGCTGAGATCTTGGCTGTACTATTAACAGGCTGCTCTATCATTTCATTAAGGCTGGACCTCTCTGGATGTTCCATATGGAATAGGACCAGTAAGTCTCATGACATATGCTCACCGCCATCCTACTTTGCTATAAAGGGAGTCCTTTAATCCAAGATTCTCCTGCCACTGGATCAGCATCCTATAGGCTTTAGGGTAGTAGTACAGGTCAAGACAGGAAAGGCAAATCTATATCTGTAGTACACATCTATTTATTTTAAAATGAACTGCCAAATCGCCAGTAGGTTTTTAGAGATGGTGCCATATTAAGAGAGAGGCTCAAGATTTGTTTTAGTAGCTGGAAGTTTGTGTATTTGGCTGCAACAGTAGTTATACCAACTTTGGTGAATGGGAATCCATGGCTTGGGGCCCATGCATAGCCTTAATTAGTCTCCATAGCTATTCCACTCATGTACTTATTGGTTAAGCACTGAGGTCAAGTGGAAGAGTCATTCCATCGACTTCATGGTAAATTGTCTCTTCTGTGGATGCTATTCTATAGCAGGAGTTAACATGTAATTCAAAGGTCTTTACACATAGTGCCCACCCTTATATGTAGGTCCACATACCTCTTCCCTGGACTTCTTGCCCCTGATCTTCTAATACATGTCCTAGGTCTTTTACCAGCTAGCCAGGCCATTTGCTGTTGTCCATGATTCCATGTATATTCTGAGTTACTTATTTTCTCTAACATCCCAGCTGAGCTGTAGCCTAGTAGCAGTTTTTTTTGGCTTGTACCCATATATGGGGATGTCTCGTTTGAAGGCAAACTTAATCTTTTTACTTATGTTGGTCATAAGAAATCCTCTACATGGCCATAGGTATGAATTGAGGAAATGTATCAGGAAAATATTTGTGGATGACATATGGTTTTAACCAAATACTTGTATACTATAGTTTGCTTATGTTCAATCTTGGGTTCCATTTTTTGATGGATTACTGCTAAGCCTATGTGAACTTATGACTTGGTAAATCTAATAGAACCCCATGCAGGATGAACAGTTCTGGCATACAGGGAAAGATGATTCATCTCTAATGAGTCCAATATCATGCCAGGAGATATTTTTTAAAGGTATATGGTTTACTACTACAGAAGGCCTGGTCTTGCTATGACATAGGTCTATGTTGGAATTTTATTAGAACATACCACAAATAGTACAAAAGATTTTTCTGGCATCATAAACACTTCTAATACTATATGATCTGTCAGAATGTATGATTCAAGCAGCAGGGTCCTTTTCCAACTCTGGACATTATTCAAAGATAGCAGCCCCTTATGTGATTTGGTATATAGGTCAGAACGTTACTTCCAAGGGTAGCATATGCTGTTTCCAGAACCTAAAAAGGTATATCAGCCATAGTGCTTCTTTCTTCATGGTGAGGATGTGCCTTACTCTGAGGGTATGTCTTGGTATGCTCCACAACCACTGGACTTGTAAAAACTTCATTAAAGTGAAAGGCCTGTGGATCTTCCTGAGTTTTAACTCTCACCCTCTGGAGCACCTATATTGTATTTGCCACCTCTTGTTTATCCTGGGCAATTAGTTAACCATATCAATGATATCAAATAATGTGATGTTCTGCAGTGTCCAGATGTATCAGTTCCCTTCACACATTTTAACAGTAGGTATAATAGTAGACATAGCCCTGGAACAAGATTATACACATATACTATTGACTCCTTCAGGCTGTACAAACCTGCTATTGCAGATATCTCATCTACTACTTGACTGAGGTTGCAGTTTTTTTTTGCTTTATTTCTCCTGGATCTTTCTCCAGGATCCTGATTTTTGTAGTGGACAGATTGATGGAATAATGGAATTTTTAACTGTGGCACTAATGTCGACCATTTTCATACAGGATTCAGTACTGCCTTAGTCATTAGAGGGTAAGTTTTAGAATATTCTGGTTGGCCTTCTCCATCATAATAGTATTTATTCCACAGGCTAAAAAAAAAAAAAAAACAGTATTAGGGTTGTGGTTTGGTGCCATTAAGGATCCACAATCTTTTTTTGTTTTGTTTTGTTTTTTAATTTTAGATTCAGGGGATACATATGCATCATTACAAGGACGTATTGTATAGTGGTGAGGATTGGGTCTCAGGTGGTCCATTTCCCAGATAGTGAACATTGTACCCCATAGGTAGCTTCTGAACCTTCTCTTTTTAAAGATGCTGCATCTAACTTACCCGGGAATATACTGCAGCCTGCCAAAACCTCAGCTCTCCAACAGCTTGGATTTGAATGGAGCTAGTACACCTCCCTTTATCCAGGACACAACCTTGCCACTGACTGAACAAGACAAAGGACTATAAAATTTGAGTCTAAGTCAAGGTCTTCCTTTCCCTTTAGTCAAAACAACCTCATTTCTCTCAACATAAATGCATAATCTAAAGAGAGAGCAGTATATAAAACATGTATACTAACTTTAGAGAAAAATCACACATAGCGACATCCCTAGTATTCTCCCAAATTTAAATATTTCAGAAGCTGAAAGGTATAAAATGAAGAGTTTGTATAATTGATAAGCTCTTCATAAATTGCTAATTGAATGTATTGCTTATAAGCCACCTTTTCAATGTGGATTATATTATCCTTAATACAATACCATGGTTTTCCAACTGCAACAGTTATAAGGAAACTGAGCTTATGTATATAAGTACAAATCAGTCAGAAATATTAGTATTGGTTTAAACATGGGTAACTTATCAGGTATACCAAATTAACTACTTAAGCATGTAAAAAAATACATTGTCTATTGTGAACAGAACCTAGGTTTTTAAAAATATAAAACATATATTGTGTGTAAATCTACTAACATACATTGAAGACAAAGAATATCAAATTTGGTCATCAGTATAAAATTTAGTAAAAATACATAGATAATTACATTCTATATTTGGTCTATCACTGTACTATATAGTTAAATTTTTTAAATATACATTGCTACAACATGAAATTTGTATGGCTGGTTCTAAGGTACAACAAGAAAATGTTAACAAAAATCTAACGAAATACCTAATAGCAGTGTTTGGGCAAGAATTGAAATTGCTTTGCATGTCTCTAATTCTTTTCATCAATTTGAGGGACACAGATTTTGAGATACAAGTTTCCAGAATAGGCAAAGCAAACAACTGAGTTTTATAGCACTGATCCCAAATTTCCCTGAGAACATGCATTGATAATTAAACCCAATACTCTTTGTTGATGTAAATAAAAACATTGGGATCTCTCAGTATATTTTTCTGAGTAGTATCTACCATTGACCTCTGATATGAAACCTGTTCTTTTTTTGGTTTACAATAGAATAAATGATTATAAACTAATTCCAACACTGATTGTAGCATTCATGGTGGAGTGTAGATGGTCTCCAGCCTCCATACCTTCAGGATCTACTGCCACATTCATGCCAGGGTCACATTCTCCTCAGACTGCTCCCAGCCTAAGGCTCTGTCCTGCCCCATACTGGAAATCTAGGGCTCCACATTGACCTGGCTGAGACTCTCAGAGCTGTAGCTTGGTCTGAGGCTCTGCTTACTGCTTCTTTCTTCCCTGTCTCTTTATCAGCATAAGCCTGCATCCTCATCCAAAGTTTCTCTCATCTCCTTCTGCTCTCTCCCTAATCCTTTAGAGGTCTTTTTCTTGCATGCCTAATTCCATTTTGGCGTCTTCTTCTCAGGAAGACCTGGACTGACATGGGTAGACCAGGAGTGCCAGAGTTAAATAAGCACGAGTTTATCCTTTGGTATCCATGCTGATATTCCCAGAACAAGATTTTCTAGGTTGGTAGTGGCAGATTAAGACAGGAAAGATAACCTCCAGGAGGCAGGTATCTTTTCCAGGCTTCTGCCGGATGCTAGTATAGCATGGCAGAGAACATTTTGTCGCTTGTCTTTCTCTACAAGACCCTGCAAGAAATGACTGTAAGATCACCAACTACTCTTATGTCCATTTAACTGAAGATATCACTTCATTCATTCAGCCTTGACTCATTAGTCATTTCTTTTTTTTTTTTTTTTTGAGTTGGAGTCTCACTCTATCGCCCAGACTGGAGTGCAGTGGCCGCTCCCGGCCACCGCAGCCTCGACCTGCTGGGCTCCGGCGATCATTCCGCCTCAGCCTTCCAAGTAGCTGGAACTACAGGCGCACGCTACCACACCTGGCTAATTTTTGATTTATTGTAGAGATGAGGTCTTGCTTGCCCAGGCGGGTCTCGAACCCGCGGGCTCAGGCAATCCACTCACCTCGGCCTCCCAAAGGCGCGGGATTACAGGCTGAGCCACCGAGCCTGGCCCTGTTATTTAATAAAAAAACCACATAAAATGTTTATACATCGTGGATGAGAACAGTGAAGGCCTCCTCTGTGCCAGGCACGGTGCTATGCGTTGACTCAATGAGTTCTCTAAACATATCCATGAAGGGGGGCTCCTTTTTCAGACGTGGAGGTTAAGGCACGGAGGAGTTAAGTCACGGACCTAAGGTCAGCTCTAAAGTGCTAGGATTTGAACCCAGGTGGTCTGGCCTTAGAACCCGTGCTCTGCCACTCTATGGTGCTCTTCCCCGCTTCTCTTTTAGAACAATAGAAAAATCACCATCAATGGCAAAAAAAAACACAAAACTCGAGGAGTGAGCAAAAGTCAGGTAAGGGGGGTGCCTAGGAGCAGAGCCCCTCGGGGGCAGCAGGCAGGGGAACTGAATGAGGCTTTACGTTGACTGTATCTCAGCTGAACATACCAGCTGAACATACACCTCCCTGGACACACAACCAAGCTGAGGAGCTAAAGCAAAGAGGTCACATTTCTTTTGAAGCCTAGCAGGTTCTGTTTGTCCCCTGCTGGGACATCCCTGCGTGATGCTGAAGGGTGTGCCAGGGACAACAGGAACCTGCTAGAAATTGCATCACCATCAGAGTTGGTAGTCTAACGTATCCACAACCAATGTGATTGCCTAAGGGTTAACATCCTCTCACGAGCCTATGAGATAAGTCCTGAAGCCCCAGTGAATGAGTGGACCTAAAGGAGAAAGAGGGACAAGTCAGGGAACCTTTTTGGAAACACAGTTGGCATGTCTATGAGAAGACCCCCAAATTCCATACCCACTGACCCAGAAATCTCACCTTTGCCACCTGATCCTAAGAAGATGAGCAGAGACACAAGCAAAAGGTTTAACCATGAAAACCCTCACTTCAATACTTTTAAGAGAAAAACAACAACAAAAAATTAGAAACAATTTAGATGCTCCAAAATAAGAGGTTGTTTAAATAAATTATGTTGCATCCATTTGATGGAACATTATGTAGCCATAAAATCACGTTCTCAAAGAATATTTAATGACATGGGGAAATACCTTGTGCTACAAGGTTAAGGAACAAAAGCAAGGCACAAAATTGTTTATACAAAATGATTCAAAGTTTATAAAAAATGATATGCACAGAAAAATGCTGGGAAGGAAAAACACAAAAGGCTATCAGGGTGAGATTAAGGGAGGTACAATCATCTTCTTTGTACATTTCTATGTTTTTTTAAGTAATGCTGTTCATGTATGTACATCTGTATGTATGTATGCATTTATTCTGTCATTCAATCAGTCTATAAAGGTAAAGTGCTTAAAATAGTGGCTGGCACATAGAATTACCTAAGTGTTAGGTATGATTCATTAATTTCTTGATTAGTTCCATCATCATTTCCTGATGTACTGTGCTGTGCCAGAGACCGGGCTAAGCCTGGGATCCAGTGATGAACAGAGCCTGGGGTCTGCCCTCTTGGAGTTTCCAGCCTTGGGTAGAGAGGAGGCTTCCGCAAGCAAAGGCTGAGATGCCATCCTTGAAAGAGCAGCTGCAGCCAAAGGGCGGGGGTGGGGACGGGGGGATCCACAGATCTGGACCCTCAGAGCCAGAGGAGGGCTGATTAAGCTGGGGTGGATGTAACCACATCTCAAGCACTCACCCAGATGAGCAAGTTGTCTCAGGCACCAGCATGGTTCCACACTTGCCCTCCCATCCCCTTGGGTGCCAGTCTCCATCCTGAGAGCCAATCCTCCCAAGCATAGGTTGCAAGACCTCCCTGGGAATTCTGGAGCACACATGGGATCTAGAGCTCTGAAGAACCCTGGGTGCAGGCGCAGATCCAGTCTGCCAGAGACTCCAGGAAGAAAGCTCACTCCTCTGCCCGCCCCCCCCATTCCCTTGCTCTTTACCGTCGAATTCTGCAGTGCCTCCCACTCGGAGCCTGGCAACATCAACATGGATTTGACTTTCACTGCATTCCCTTTTGCCTCGAGTCTTCCCTGTTTTCCCCAACTCCATGAGACTAAACTCAGCCCTTTGGTGGAATTAAGATTTATTTTTATTTTTTTAAGTTGGAGTCTCACTTTGTCACCCAGACCGGAGTGCAATGACACGCTCCCGGCCACTGCAGCCTCGACCTGCTGGGTTCCAGCGATCCTTCCGCCTCAGCTTTCCAAGTAGCTGGAACTACAGGCGCACGCTACCACACCTGGCTGATTTTTCATTTGTTGTAGAGACAAAGTCTTACCAAGTTGCCTGGGTGGGTCTCGAACCCGTGGGCTCAGGCAATTCACTCTCCTCGGCCTCCCAACGTGCTGGGATTACAGGCTGAGCCACCGAGCCTGGCTGGAATCAGGATTTAAAACTGAGTCTCCCATCGTGACGATTCTCCACAAGCCTCTGACCCAGCGCCGGCCCTGTGCTCCGTGGTCTGTGCTCTGCACATGCCCCAAGAAATCTCTCCATAGGAGCAGTCTGTGTCACAGGGCTCTCAGGTCAGGAACCTGCTTCTTGCCTTGACTTTGTCATTTCTATTTGTCTTCCAGTTGTTGCCTTGTTGAGAAAGGCTGCCCAGAAGGCGCTGAAGCTCCATATTTACCCAGGTAAGCCCAGGGGATTGTTCTCAGGGATTCCGCTCCACCCATACAGAGCAGGTCACATCTGTGAGCCAAAGGTCAGCTGCAACCCTTTCTGAAAAACTGTATTTTCCAAATATTTGCTGCCTTTTATTTCTAGTGGCAAGCAAGATTTGTACCTCTTCCCAAGACAAAATCAGGGCTAAAAATTGGAGCTTTGAAAAAGCAGGGGCCAGATCATGGCTGTGTGTTGCAAGGTGAGCAGGTTTACGGCCTGGAAAGGGAGTATTAGCACCATCAACATCTTAAGAAAACGAGCTCTTGAATCCCCACCAGCAATTGCATTTCATAACTGGATGCTTTATTTCAATTTGTAGTCTAGAACTATGGGCTATTTAACTGACTCCTTCTCTGGAGGTAAAGGAAGTATAGACGCTTTCTGGCCAGAAAGTCCACCAACTCCAGGGCACTTGCCCCAAAACCTAAGTAAAAATCAACAGGGGGTGTTGCAGACAACTGCAGGGCCCAGAGCTGAAGCTCCAATATCTATCCAGAATTTTCAGTTCCACAGACTTGCAAAGAGCAGACATTATGGCTGTGATCACATCCAACAGGATTTAGCACATTTTCCTGACTTTTGACTGACTTATACGAAGACATCATGAAGACCATCCAGGATGGCCCTGCTGTAAAACAGAGCCTGACGTAGGAAAATTAAAATTATAACTATATTACTGTTAATTTGTTATTTCAGAACATGGCCCTTCATTTAACACAAGATGTTGTCTGTTGAGATACCTGAAATAACCAGCTCTCCTGGTGCAGTAATTTAGGTTCAAGATACAAAACTTCAAGTTACAAACATGGTTTCTGGCACTGAGCTATTATGTAAAGCAAGGCACATCTGTGGCCTGAAGAGGATTTTGGTAACCTCTTTGACTGTCCAGTCTCTGGAAGGGGCATCAGAGGCTGCGCTTTGCTTTTCCATCCCAGTTCAAGCATTGTTTTTGAGCATTCTGGTCCCGACCGCAGGTGCTTCTTGTTCTTGTCAGGTGCTAACTCTATCAGGCCTCGTTCTATGGCAAGTGACAGAAAATCCAAAACAAACTGGATCAAGTTAAAGAAAATGCATCCACTTAACCATATAGAAGCGTGCGGGAGCGGGAACAGAGACTACAGCTCTCCAGCAGTTCAACCTCTCCGCTAACAACTAGTTTAAAAAAAAAAATCCAAGATTCCCTCTGACTGGACCAGCATAGGTCATAGGCCTATTCCTGAACCAATCACAGTGCCCAGAGAGATGGGATGCACTTATCGGCTGGAACCTGAGGCGGGAGCCCCACCCAGACGCTCTCAGGTAGGACAGGGAGAGCCAGGGCTGAAGGTAGGGACGTGGTCTGGAAGACAGCTGATGCTGATTTCCTCCCTCTGGGAAAAACCGAAGGAAGTGTGAAACTTTTTTTTTTCAGCGTGTGAGACAGCAGCATTCTGGGGGGTCTGGGATAACAGTTCATGGCAAAATATCCGAGAGGGTCCAGTTCTCCATTGCCTTCTCATTTAAGAGTCACCTCTGACCTCCTACTCTCAGGTTTTGAAAGGTTATTCATCCTGGGTTGTTCATGATGGAAAAGACTGCTCCATATCCTCAGTGAAGAAACAAATGACCTTGGCAAACCCTTTATCTAAGGGAAGGGGGCTTCCCTGTGGAAACCCAAGGCAACCTTCCTTGGAGTAAAGGCGTCATCTAGGCAGAGAGGATGGCCTTCTGGGCTACTTGAAACTGGAAAGCCGAGAGTCCTTCTGAGAAGCCAGATGGGAGCCTGTGGGCATGCAGATCAACTTCCCACCCAACACACGGGCTCTTGACAGACCTAGCATCTTCTGCTCGGAGAAGGTGGCCATGGAGAGGGGCACCACTTTTCCCACAGCCGCGGATTCTGAGTGATCAAAGGGGCTTTTTTTTACAGGTGCAAAAACTGAGGTTGGGGGAGAGGGACATTTCCCCTCTATTCACAGGTATCCTGGCCTACTCTTGCCCCCAGGAGCCAAGGCAGCCCTCTTGGGTACTCTTTTAGTTGCAGGGAATGGCCATCCCAATGGCTGGTTTGAATCTGTCTATACGTTAAGTCCTCAGTAAACGTTGTCGATAGGTTCTTGGAAACTGTGACTTTAAGTGAAACAACATATAATGAACCCAAATTAACCATAGGCTAATTGATATAAATCAAAGTTAGGTTCCTACAGGATATTTCTGCTGATAAAACATCACAAAACTTCTACATACTCAAGACATTTTTAATAATAAAATTAAAATAAATGTGAGCTGTACGCACATTTAGGAAAGGTTAATAATAACAAGTGAGATAACTACTTACCCAATTTTTGGTCAATCAGTAAGTGAGGGCGGTCATAGTGGTGTCGGGTTAAATTAAGGAATAAAAGTTTGCAAAGCAAAAGTTGAAAGGAGCACTTCCAGCCGCCACAAAGTTGAAAATCGATAACAAATATGGTAGGCTTGCTGGACACTTTTGTGCTGCATTGTTTCTTGTTGTGCACTTGTATGATGATCACATCTCTTATGAATTTTTATTTGACAATAACTTGTATTCATTCATTTCCTCATTTTCCAGCCTAATGGTTCCAGCTCAGGGTTCTGGGGGGCTAAAGCCTGTGACTGATCTGGACGGAAGGCTGTCTCGTCGCAGGACACACCCACACACCCACATTCGCTCAGACTGGGACCATGCGGATGCAACACACCCGTTGGCCCGGCACACATGTCTTTGGGGTAGGAGAGGACACCTGAGCACCTGGAGAAAACCCGGGAAGAGTCAGGGAGGACAGACGTGCAGACTCCACACAGACACACAGCCAGAGTCAGTTTCCTTCCTCAGCAACATTATAACAAAATCGTGTTGAGGAAAATCACATTATCAGAGGACAGGCTGTACTATGGGGGAGGCAGAATTATGGGGAGCAGGAGAAAGCGGAGGGGGAAGAAGGGCAGTCGACAAACGTGAGTGCTGTCGTGACAGGGGAGCAAATCCCAAGTCGTGGCCAAGTCACTTTTTATGCATCACTGTCCCTTTGGAGCACCGAGTGACAGGCACGCCAGAACAAATCTATTGGTGAGCTAAGCATGACTTTCAAAGCAGCACCTGGAGCGATGGGACACTTATTAGGAAGGGCGGATGCGGCTCTCACAGGGTGCAGCTCCTCGCGGCCTTGCTTGTGAGTTGGTCCAGGAGTCACCCCAAAACCGGTTTCACACCTTGGTTTCTACTCACAGCCACCATCCACGTCACTCATCACCCCAGGTTCCCAGTGACTTTCGTCCGCTCCAGGAAATCAACTGGTTGGGGCGACCTCACAAATACTGCAGGGGTGGAAGGCCCGGGTCAGTGTCCCCTGGGTGGGGAGTGGCTGTCCACGGGGAGTGGCTGTCCAGGGGGTCTGGCGAGCGCGGGACTCCCGGGTGGCGGACTCGGTGGACCCACGGAGGCTGCGGAGAACCCAGCAACGGCGTTCCAGCCCTGGCCAGGCCGGGCAGGGGCGGCGAGAGACACTCCAGCGCCTGGCAAGGGGTGGTAGAGGGGCTGGGCGGGCCCGAGCCAGCGGGGAGAAGCCCCGGGGCGGGGGGCGCGGAGGGCGAGCAGGCCGCGAGGACCGGCGGGAGAGTCTGCGGGGCGCTCCCCTGCGTCAGGGAGACGCGCGGGCGTCGGGCGTCGGCCTCCAAGGACAGCAGGCCTCGGCCGCGTCCGCGCCCGCCGGCTCCCGCCCCCGCCTCGCGGCCAGGGGGTCTTCCCGGGCGCCCCACCCCGGCCTGCGCCGGACCTCGGGGGCCGCAGAGCGCGCCGCGGCCGACAGGGGGCGCCGGAGAGCCCCGCCCGCTCCGTCCGCCGGCCTCCCGTCGGCGGGCGGCCGCGCCCCGCCCGCCCCGCCCCGGCCGCGCCCGGCCCCGGCCCGCGGGCCTGGAAGGGGCGTCCCGGCGGGGGCCCGCGGCGCCGCGGTCGCGGCCGGGCCTTGCGCCTCCAGCGCCGGCGGGGCCGCCGCCCGCTTCCGTCGGGGCGAGAGCCCGCCCGGCCCGTGGCCCCTGCCCTTCGGCCGCTCGGCCTGGCTCGCCCTTTGTCCGAGCGGGCGCGCACGGAGGGTCGCTCGGCTCGCCACGGCCGGCTCGGAAGACGGCGGAGGCTC
>CAUYQG010290366.1:0-40960 GCA_963574415.1 Tarsius wallacei
AGGCGCGCGCTACCACGCCCGGCTAATTTTTGATTTATTGTAGAGATGAGGTCTCGCCAAGTTGCCCAGGCGGGTCTCGATCCCGCGGGCTCAGGCAATCCACTCACCTCAGCCTCCCAAGGCGCGGGATTACAGGCTGAGTCACCGAGCCCAGCTCGCAAACATTATTTTCTTGTGCTGCCAGTATTAGTCATAAAATAGAAGTTCTCAGGTTGTTTGGAGAAAGTTAAGTGGTATTTTGTGTTTCTTAGGTTTGCATTTTTTAAAGTTCTTCCTGGAGATTATGAAATCCTTGCAACTCATCCGACCTGGGCATTGAAAGAGGTAAGTGTTTCAGCTCTGTTTATAGCCTTGCCAATAATGTGCTTGTCTGGGGACAAATGTAGGACTTTTCAATTTAAGATAGGAAATGAATTTATGGTTTTCCAGAAGTAGATGACAAAAACAGTGGCGCTACCAATGAGTTTGGTGGTATTTATAAGGTATAATTTCTCGCTGTAGCAGATGTTGTTTGTGTTGGTTTCAGTTTTAGATGACATTGTGTTTTCCTGCTGTGAAATAGGCCTGTTATTAACTATAGCTGTTTTAAACTAAATCAACACCAGAAGGACCTGATGAGATTTATATGTTGTTCTTTTTTCAGCCTGAAACAGAATCTGTAAATATACTAAACAGTCTATAAACTGTTATGTATGTGCCCAAGGGGAATGTATATGAATATTTATTGCAGCTTTGTTTGTAATAGCAAAGTATTGTAAGCAACCTGGATGCCCATTAAGAGAAGAATGGACCGTGGTTTCATCAGACAATAGGATTCTGTCTGTCAGCAGTAATGAATAAAGCAGAGCTACTTATATCAATATAACTACATTTAAAAAGAAAGTTGAAGGAAGTATGAGTTAAAAACACTTGTGATAATACCGTCTATGGATACGGTCTTTTTTTAAATTTTAGTTTATGGATACAGTCCTATGTAAAAAAATTATAAAGACATGCATGATAGGCCAGGCATGGTGGCTCATGCCTGTGGTCCCAGCACTTTGGGAGGCCAAGGAGGGAGGATTCCTTGAGGTGAGAAGTTCAAGACCAGCCTGGGCAACATAGTGAGACCCTGTCTCTGTATTAAAAATAATAATAACAGGAAAAAAAAGATATGCATGGGAATGTCAGATGCCATGTTCATGATGATACTGTCCATCCACATCTTGGGTTTTCTTTCTACTCTTTTTATTTTTTTATTTAGCTGGTTAGAGGGCTTACAGATGTTCTTTAGAGTATTCTTTATATCTTTTTGTTTAACTGCAATAGTTTATAATAACATCAAAAAAAAGGAATAATCATACTAGGAGAGGTTCTGTAATACCTGTGAAAAACCAAATTGAGGTGAGACTTAGGGGCCATGTGGACATGCTGGCTTCTCTGTTAGATTTGTGTTAGTTAGCACATCTGTAATGGATGGTAGATCTTCACACCTAGGTGTGTCTTGACACTCTTGATGACTTTTGGGCATCAGGGTTTTTCTCTTCTGGAGTGGCATTTAAAAATGTTTTATTTGAAATTAAAGAGCATACATACTTATAAGAGAATAGAGTTTAAGGTTTGTACTATATGTTCATTGTATGTATAAAGGAATCTGAGTTTTTGAATGTAAACTTGAGATTTTAAAGTAAAGCAGGCTGTTGGAAGTCAGGATAGTGATCACCCTTTGGAGTTGGTGATGAGAGCCAGTGTGAGGAGACCCCTGATACTGGTACTGTTCTGTTTCTTGGCATCAGTCTCCTAGAATGGATGTTCAGTTCGTGAAAGTCGCTGGGCTATATACTTAGGGCATGTGTACTTTTCTCTGTGTAAATTGCACTTTAACAAAGAAGTCTAAAAATATATGCAGATTGTTAAAAGAAAAACTTAAGACAAATTCAATTTAACAGTTTAATTAAGCAAAGAAGGATTTGGGAGTCAGGCAGCCCCTGACCCATGATAGGTTTATGAGCTACCCTGGTGCTGGTTGGAGAGGATTTTGGGCTTAGAAAGGAGCTGACTACAGAAAATATACGGGTTGTATGAAGACAGTTGCATGGGCTACAGCTCAGCATGTGTCTTGTTTGACTACTGAACAGTTGGCCTCCTGTAAGGGGTTGAAGGGCGGCTGCTGGGATTGGCTGAGACTTTGTCAGAGGTTGAATGGCGGCTGCTGGGGTTGGGTGAGACCCTGGCTACTTGTTACAAGAGTGGGTTGCAGTCTGCTTACATGTCCTTAGGTTATAATTCACTATGTACGGAGACACCTGTAGGCCGAACTTATGAAATTACGTAAGGAGGTGGCTTTAGGCTAAACAATCTATATCATGAAACATAGAAAAAAGCAAAATACTCTCATTTTAAAAAACTGGAACACATAGAGGAGTATAAAGCAGTAGAAACACAGAAATTTTAGAAGGTGGAAAATAATAGAAGTGAGATATCAACATGTACACAAAATCATTATTTGCATTTTACATTTCCTTTTACTTCATTTTAGGTGTTGAAAGTCGTTGCGATCATACTAGATAAGCACTTTTGTACATGACTTTTACCAGTTGCTATTTTAGCTGAAGCACGTCCTCGTGTTGTTAGCGACTTTGCAGGTGTTTTTTTTTGGAAGTTGAAATCTTTTCCTCTTCTAGGCGAGCACCACAGTGCGTGTGACCAACTCCAATGCCAATGCGGCCAGTCCCCTCATCGTTGCTGGCTACAATGTGTCTGGCTCCGTCCGAAGTGATGGGGAGCCCATGAAAGGAGTGAAGTTTCTTCTCTTTTCTTCTTCAGTAGCCAAAGAGGTAAGCGTGGAAAAGTAAAGAACAAAAGAGATTGTGTCTGGGGAGCATAGGAGGATGGGGGGTTATAGACCAGAATATACTGTGAAAATGCATGTCTAGGCTGATTTATTGTCTTAATATTTAAGAATATTGTGTTTCTCTGTTGGCTCACAAGATGTTACTTGTCTACACTGGAGGCAGTAGTATTTGGTGGAAAGTGCACAGGCTTTGACGTCAGATAGACTCAGGTTTTAAACAAACCCCAGTTTCAGCCTCTTCCAAGCTGTGTGATCTTGGGCCAGGAACCTCACCTTCTGAGCCTCTATCTCCTCATCTGGAGAATGGTGACCCACTGTAGGGAAGGACAGTCATGTATTTTTCCCAAGAAGATTGAGTGTCACTTTTCAGCTTGGGTTCAAAGATATTTGTTCCTTCTACTTTGCAGCAACTTGAGTGGATTTAGAGTCTATCATACTCAGTGATCTATCACAGAGACAAAGAACCGAATACCATATGTTCTCACTTATAAGTGGGTCCTGAACATTTATCACAATACTATAAGAGAGGGATCCGGGGGTGGGGGAATGTAACATCACTAAGGGTACCTGATTTGGGGAAGTGAGGACCAGTTAGGGGCCCAAACTTCACATGCCCGTAAACTACTTATATACATAATCTGATTTGTGGCCCACATTTGTTCCTTCTAATATGACACTAATATGCCCTATATTTCAGAACTACATGTTTTGACATTAAACTTTTGAAGGTTTTTTGTGGTGTAGCTATTGATGGTAATGGAAAGGAATTTCTTGATTTCTTTCCCTTTGCATAGGATGTCCTGGGCTGCAACATCTCACCAGTGCCTGGGTTCCAGCCCCAAGACGAGAGCCTGGTGTATTTGTGCTACGCAGTCTCCAAAGAAGATGGCTCTTTCTCCTTCTATTCCCTGCCAAGCGGGGGCTATACTGTGGTGAGTGCAGCAGGTTTCCGTGCTGTTTGTTTGAAACTCTTACAACACAGTAAGAGCCAAAGCCCTTGGGTGTTCAGGAAATAGATGGTTGGCCTACACTTCATGAACACTCTGTGTAGCAGTAACTTAAGACGTGACCCTTAGTCGTAGCTGCAAAAATGCAGAGCTTCTTTTTCTTTTTTTTTTTTTGTAGAGACGAGGTCTCGCCAAGTTGATCGTGCTGGTCTTAAACCTGTGGTCTCAGGCAATCTACTTGCCTTGGCTACAGTTATAGGCTGAGCTACTGAGTTCGGCAGAGCTTCCTTTTCTAAAACTGGCAACAGTTAGGCTTAATGTTTCTCTTAGCCTGTCTTGAAGCCTTGTCATTTGTAGGCTGCTAGATCAATTATTAGTATTGATGGTGGAATCATATTATTGGTTCTTAGTAAAGAACAGACTCTTCCTTCCAGATTCCATTCTACAGAGGGGAACGGATTACCTTTGACGTGGCACCTTCCAGACTTGACTTTACAGTGGAACATGACAGCCTGAAAATCGAGGTATGGCCTTCCTGTGTCTCTTCTGGAGGGACAGTTATGTGAGTTTCCATTCCTTGGCACAGGTGTTGCAAACATGCTTAAAAAAAATCAATATATTATCCAGAAGTCTGTTGGAAAACAAATGGAGTCTTGTCCTGTATTTCAGGTTAGCCTGGGATTGTTAGATGTCACACCTCTCTTATGCCTAATGTCTTTATTGTAGAGGATTGGGTTTCCAGTTATGTCAGCTTCATTCAATGAAATATATTTATTAAGTGGCAGTGACATACATTTTAGGTACTATCGCAGGGCTGGAGATGCAGCAGTGACCAAAAGAGGTCAAATTCTTGATGCTATGGAACTCATGTTCTAATGATGAGAAGGGACAAGGCATGTATAGATAAATAAGTTAGGAATTATGTTGAGGGTGGTAAGTGTTCTCTAGAAAATAAAGGAGGAAAGGAGATCTCACAGTTTCAGGGTGGAGATGGGTTGCAGTCTTAAATAGAGTGTTCTTGGGAAGTCCTCTCTGTGAAAGTGACCTTTGAGCAAAAACCTGAGGGAAAAAATGAGCAAACCACACTTATATCTGTGGGAAGAGTGTTTAAGACCGAGGGAATTGTAAGTGCAAAAGTCCTGAGGCAGGAGTGTGCCTGGAAGACTTGGGGTACTCCAAAGAGGCCAGGGTGGCTGGAGTAGTGGGAATGAGGAAGGAATAAGGAAGAGCAGGAGAGAGGGTCAGAGAGGTGGTGGGGCAGATAGTGTAGAGCCTGTTTACTCATAACCCTGGGGTATTGGTGCCACTGGAAAGTTCTGAGCAGAGGAAAGGTGTTGTCCCTCTGGCTGCTGTGTTAAGGAACGTTTGCAGGAGTCAGGGTGGAAGTGGGGGGCCAGGCAACAGTGACAGAGCTTGGACTGTCACCTTTGGAGTGGTTGGTGTGATAGGTGGCCCAACAGACTCCCTAGACCCTAAAATAGATAGTACATGTGTTTCTCATCATACTAGGGGGACCCAAAAAGCCCTGGAATTTATTTATTAAAAAACTGTATATTTATTCTTACATGTTTAAACTTAGTTACCTTTAAAGTACACTCCCTTTGATGCATGACACCTATTGAGATGCTTTTTCTACCTCTCAAAACACTTTTTGAACTTGTCAGTTTTGATGACTTTTAGTGCTTTCACCTCTTTTACATTGGCAAAATGTTTCCCTTTGAGGACTTTTTTCATTTGGGGAAACAGAAAAAAAGTCTCTTGGGGCAAGATGGGGTGAATAGAGAAGATAGGGTATGGGTAAATCACCCATCATGAAATGGGCAAATGTGTTGAAAGAATCTCCAAAAAAATATTTACTGAAGTCAAACATAGCCTCTCACAACAACGTTAGCTGGTATATGAATGCCGATGGGTTCCTGGAACACTTACCTAGTGGGGCAAGCCTGTACTACAATGGGCCTGCCCTCCAATGATAATTCCGGGTTTTTCTGGGTCCCTCTGTATTTATGTCTTTTTTAATTACAGAAGTAGAAAACAATTACTGTGGAAAATTGGCTAGATAGAGCAAATCCCAAAATAAAATAACAGCCTTTCCTAAATGGACCACCCAGTGTTAGAGTTATTGAAAAAATTATATTTTAATCGTTTTCCTTTAATGTTAATTTGAAAGTACTGCGTGAAAATGGCTTCAGCTGGCAGGAGCTCACTTTCAGGTCTCAGGCACAGTGGGTGCTGACTCTGCTTCTTAAGGTTTTTGGTGGAGCAGCTGGCTGTGCGCTGGGGGTCGAGGAGGGTGACAAGGTGAGGTCTTCTGCTCAGGGGCTTGGGGGAAGGATGGTGCATGTGAGCAGAGAAAGACATTCCCAGATCACAACCAACACAGGCCTTCAAAGAGATGTATGGAGCTTAGGGAATGACCCTGTGAATTCCCTGAGGTTGGGAGCTGTCAGTATCTTCTTTAGTGTTTCCCTAACATGTGATTTAGTGCCTGGCACATAGTAGGTAACTAATAAATATATTAGTTGGGTGCATATATGAATTAATAAGTGGGCAAATGGATTGAATGAACCACATCTTTTTGGAAGAATCAAGAAGGGCTACTAAAAGGAAGCCATTTTATTTTACTTTTTTAGAAACAGTCTGGCTCTGTCACCCAGGCTGGAGTACAGTGGCATGATCATAGCTTACTGCAGCCTGGAACTTCTGGCCTCAAGCAGTCTTTCCACCTCAGCCTTCCAAGTAGCTGGGATGACAGGTTTGCCCGGTAGCCTGGCTACTTTTTTTTTTTCCGTAGCAACAGAGTCTTTCTGTGCTGCCTAGGTTGATCTTGAACCAGCCTCAAGTGGCCCTCCTGCTTTGGCCTCCCAAAGGGCTGGAATTACAGGTGTGAGCCACCACTCTCAGCCAGATTTAATTTTTTAGAGCTTTATCTCAAATGCTGTTGCATGTATGCGTGCATGCATTCAATCATTTACTGAGTGCCTGCTGTGTACCAGCTGGCTAAGGTAGAAAAGGTCTCTGTCTTCATGAAGGTTGCATTCTAGTGGGAGGGAGACAACCCTAAGAAATCAAACAAGCATTTCAGATATTGATAGGTTTGATGGCGATATTAACATAGGTTAGTGGTGGTGGCTTGGGGAGACACAGATCAGGGTGGCTGAAACTCAGCAATTGCAGGGATGGCACAGGTGAGCAGCTTACAAGCAAGTAGGGCACAGACACAGATGTGAAGCGCAGGGCCAGGTAATGAAGGGTGGAGGAGGGGTGTGAACCTGAGTTCAGGCTGTGGTGGGGAGACGGGAGGGGGTATGGGCAACCTCCATAGGCGGAATCCACAGGAGACTGGAGGAAGGTGTGATTCTCAGGAGAGGAGGAGGCCGGATACAGGGGTGTGAGGGTGGACCAACTTTCACATGTCAGGGTCAGTGACCTCTAACTCAGGAAGGTAGTCTGTTGATGTTTTTATTCCACTCTTGGACACACATCACTGCTGGGAATCCAGCAGGGAAGTCAGACAGGGGAGTGAGAAGGAGCCCGGCTGGCTCTCAGGACTGGCTGGGAGGAGTGCGGTGTGGGGAGGGCAGCACACAAGACCTTTTTCTTTCTTCATTTTCTAGCCTGTGTTCCACGTCATGGGATTCTCTGTCACTGGGAGAGTCTTGAATGGACCTGAAGGAGAAGGTGTCCCGGAGGCAGTAGTCACTCTGAATAACCAGATCAAAGGTGGGGGCTGACACACTGGCCCTGAGATTGTTGGCCAGTGCTTTTTTTGGATCACAGAGAAATGGACAGGAAGTGAATCTTAACTGTGTGAAACATGCCAGCTTTTTGTCTCACATATTCTTGTGTATGTGTAAGGATGCACAGTTGTGTTGGGTTCATCTCGTGTGTGTGTGTTTTTGTTTCATAGTCAAAACAAAAGCGGATGGCTCATTCCGCCTGGAGAACATAACCGCAGGGACGTACACCATCCATGCTCAGAGAGAGCACCTCTACTTTGAGACGGTCACGATCAAAATCGCACCGAACACACCTCAGCTGGCTGACATTATTGCAACTGGGTAAGCTTCACGTGTGTGGATTTGGACGCACCGGTGCTTGTGTTGTAGCCATTGGAGAACAGAATGACCGGCAAGCTGACTGTGTTTCTGCCAAGTATCCGCATCCAGCTATGATACCTGTTGAGAAGCTCAGGATGGCTCCTTTAGAGAGATTAGTGTAAACCCCTGGATGCTTTGTGAAAATTCTCTTGCTTCACGTTAAAATGAATTTGTTATGTCAGGAAAATATTCATGTCTGCCTTCACATCTGGGTGACTTTGCTTAATCCTTGAGGACGCTGGAAGGTAGTATAGTTGGTTGAGGAATTTCCTTGCAAGGTGCTGCAGGTCATTGGTATGGTTCTTCCTGCTTACTAGTTAGTGGTTAGATTATAAGTACAGGAGGGGACATCCTTGGTTGAATTCGTGTAGTTTTATCGTCATCTGAAGCAGGATCCTGTAGTGCAGAGACCTCAGGCCTTGGAGTCAGTTCTTGGGTCTTTCCCTCTCCTGCATGTGACCTGCAGAATAGGGATGCTGCTGTCTTGCTTTTGGACAGAACAGGTGCTTACAGAGCAGTAGCTTGGAAGCTTAGGAGAGCGGCATCGTGAACCAAGGCCAGCCATGTCAAGCAGCATGAGGGGGATGGGAGTGTCAGGCTGGGTGCTAGGGTATGTATTGGTAGACCAGGGAACGTGACGGAGCCAAAAGGGCTGGAAAGGGCAGACCTCAGAGCACTTCCTCACCCATCAGAGCATGGGGGCTTCCTCCAGGTGACACGGGGCCATGAACGGATTTGAGCATGGTTTGAGCTTTGTTTCCTTAGGGCATTCTCCTGGCATGGAGAAGAGCAACTTTGAAGGGGACATGACTAGGGTGTGGGAGGCCTGCAAATAGAAGTCAAGGACAGGTTGGCATGATAGGGGCTCCCAGCTTGAGGGGCGGGGTGACTGCGGATAGAAAGAAGAGCCAGTGAGGTGATGAGGGTTCGGTTTTGGCCGTGTGGGTCTGTGGGACCACTAGATGGAGCTCTCTAATAGGTGCTTGGACAGGCTGTAAATCAAAAGAGCTGGAGGCAGGCATATCTAGCCAGAACTCCAGTAGGCACGAGCAGGGGGGACTAAAAGAACAGCAGACTCAGAGTGGAGTGCTGGTGCTGATGGGGTGGCACAAGGGGGACTTGGAGGGGCGATCATAGGAGCCAAGAGAGAAAAGGTACAAGGTGGTGTCTGACCAGCAGGTCCCAGAAGCTGAGCCCAGAAACAATTCATTGGCTTGGTCTCTGAGGACGCCATGGGACCCTTTTCTCTGGACAGCTGCGGGTCAAAGTCAGGCGGTTCAATGATAAAAGGGAGGTGAGGAAGCAAATCGCCCTCAGAGAGTATTTCTTGGGTTGAAACCCACCCTGCCTTCTGAGTGACTGCTCCGGGAAGGGCACTGTGAGAAGTGCTGAGTGTATAATAATCAGGCAACAACCCAGAGATGGGCTTTTACCTGCTGGGGAGACAGACCTAAGACATACATATCTGTGGTTATCACTCACAGCAAGATACCTGGGCACAGTGAGGAGACCTCACTTGGGTTGGGAGCTCTGGAAGGCGTTCTGGTTGCCAGGCCTGTAGGGAAGACTAAAAGCCTGGTTGGGCCTTCCCAAGAGGGGAGCAGCATGCTCAGGCCTGGACAGAGTGGACAGACCCAAAAGGCAGTCGGTGTGGCTGGGGGCGACTGGTGTGCTGTGGGAACGGGCTCCTTTTCCCGATTGCAGTGGAAACAGAAGGGCTGGTGGCAAGAGAGTGATATGATCATGACATTTAAAAAGTTTTTTCTCCTTCTTTGCCACTGTGTGGAGAATGGATTGGAGGGATGCCAAAGTGTGAGTGGAGGGACTAGACAGGAGGTGGTGGCAGTTGTCCAGAGGAGATACGGTGGTGACTGGGACCAGGGTGCTGGTGGGGGTAGGAAATGGATGAATTTGGTGGGTCACACAGTGAGCACCCCCAGGTCTGTGCTGCTGGAGTCCCACATTTCTTATCTGAGCTGCTGGTGGAGGGAGGAGGTGCTGTTCACAGAGACAGGGCACAGGCATTTTTTTTTTCCTTAAAGGGGAATATTTGGACCAAAGAAAGAAAAATCACATTTTTGAGCATCTTTGGAAAAACTCATCTTTTTATTTTGGGCAAGCACAGCACATTTACCTTTTTAACACACTGATATTTCTTGTTAAAAAAAAATTACCCAACTTACTTTAAATGTAAACTTGGATGTCTCTCCGAATGACTATGAGAATGTAGTTATCTCAGTATCCACCAAGGTTACTAGTTTCTATCCATAAATATATTAAATCTTGCTAAAAGGATTTATCAGCACACCAAATCAACTTTTAGGGCTTTTGTAACAGGTGGGGGCCTGACTTGGCCCATAGGCCATAATTTGTTGAGTGAGCTGATGTGGCCAGGTGCTCACTTCCCCCTGAAGAAATGGATGTGCTTTTAATTTTTCTTAGATTACAGATATACAGCCTATCACTATTTTGCTGTTCCTTCCTCTGTTTTGTATTTGAGGCAGAGTGGTCTCAAATAAAGGGCTTTGGTATAACCAAACCTCCTGCCAGCTTTTGGTTTATTTTTCCACACTGAACCAGTATACATTTGAGGTTTGGGGAAAACAGACTCTTCTCCTGAATGAGAACATGAGCTCAGACAGATCTTATGGCTAAAGTGTTTACAACTTAGGGAGGTAAAGAGCTTCAGCTGGAAATGCTGAATTTCAGCATTTCGTGTACCTCATAATTGTCAGAATCCAACATTCTTTGTTATTTTTCTGTTGAAAGTAACAACTGCTTTTTTATCTAAAAGGATTCCTTAGGATTAGGAAGTGTGACCTTTAAGCAGTTGAAGAAATGGTTGTGGCATCCAGCTGTGGTACGTTACTACTTTAACACACTGCTGGCTAAAGTGGAGACCAGCCACGAGTGTGGTCTTGTGGATGTGCCTTTTGTGTGGTTCTCCTGGGACACTTTGTGGTGGCTTCTGCTCACTTAGAACCACAAATCTGAGCCATTACCTCACCAGGGCTTTTCACTCAGAAGTGTTTGTGGCTCCTAGTGCCTAAGGAGTTCAGTTTTAGCTTTGTATTTTTTCGCTTATTTACCTTTTCTGTTCCAATCTCTGTTTGCTTTTATCCTTGCATTATGTATCATCACAAGCAAGGAAGATGTCTTTGACCACCCTGCCTTATTTTATGGCCTGGTTAATGCCAGTTTCTTAGGCTGCTCCCAGCTCTTGCTTTTAAGGGCTAGCCCACATTTTCAGTTTGAGGCTGCTTCACTGTCAGTATTCCAATTACCTGAAATATTTGTATTATCTGCAGATTTTCTGAAAATTTCTTCTATAGTGGGGAATAGCCAGATGTCACTCAGAACACACGGCCCCACCATGGGCCCCTGCTCTGCAGAAAGAGGTCCATCCAATCTCCTCCCCAAAGGCTGCTTTTTAAAACCATAGTCATCTGGACTCCCTTCAGTGCCTTCATTAAGTTAAACTAGTCCCAGGAACAAGGGCTGGGAGAGGGCTATGTCCTTTTGGTTGATAAGAGACTTTCCTGTTATAATTGAGTTCTCATGCTGGAATGAATGGTCTTCTTTTTGCAGGTTCAGTGTCTGTGGTCAGATATCAATCATTCGATTTCCTGACGCTGTCAAGCAGATGAGTAAATACAAAGTTGTCCTATTGTCTCAAGACAAGGACAAGTCTTTGGTCACCGTGGAGACGGATGCTCATGGATCATTTTGTTTTAAAGCAAAACCGGGGAGTTACAAAGTTCAGGTACTGTGAGTTTTTTAAAATTCAAAATGTTTGAGGAAAAAACAGTGATTTTTAAAGGGTTATTAGCTAAACATGGGGTTTGAGAAGGAGTGTTCCAATTTCCTACTTCTTACATTTTATTTTTTAATTTTTTTTGAAGACAAAGTCTCATTCTGTTGCCCAGGCTGGAGTGCAATAGCACAGTCACAGCTCACTGCAGCCTCAAACTTCTGGGTTCAGGCAAACTCTCCACCTCAGCCTTTTGAGGAGCTGGGACTACCGGCATGAGCCACCATACCTAACTAGTTTTTGGATTTTTTTTTTTTTGTGGAGATGAGGTCTCGCTATCCTGGGCTCAAGCAGTCCACTTGCCTCAACCTCCCAAAGTGCTGGGATTACACATGTGAGTCACTTATTTCTAATTCTCCATGTTCCTGCACGTCACAGTTAGTAGAGCTGGATAGGTATCTAGTCCAAAAATAACGCCGCATGTCTCCCTCTTTTCCAGTGGTGTTTATCAGGGGCCAGTATTAGGCTGCTGGTCTCTCCTCTACCTTCTTAGGCTTCTGGCTGATGTAGAATATCTATGTGTCCAAGATGAGGTCAGAATGAACTCTTTATTAATGGCAGCTCAAAAATTACCACAGTGGGCTGCTTCTGGGACTCCAGGCCCAAGTGGAACTTCCCGTTTCCTGCTTTGTCCTGACCTGAAGACAACCGGGCAGGGACTGTGTGCCTTATCCAGCCAGAGAAGCGAGAGAGGCCCTGGCCTGTGGTCTCACCATGAGGGTGAAGGCCAGAGCACAGCCAGGCTAAGTCAGCAAGAGACAAGACAGAGCAGAGGCCGGCCCACTGTACCTTTCAGAGCAGAGCCCTGACTTTGGGAAAGACCATGTCTCTGGGTCACAGACTCTTAGTCATCACATCAGCAGTGGCTCCTCCCTGCAGAAGAGCAAGTAATGTGAGGGAGAGGACCGGAAGGGTTCCCTCAGCCTGTGTTTTCCAGGACAGAGTGGATGCCTCCCTCTGTGGTACACCAGGTAGGAGATGGTGTTCTCTCTGTTCCCGCCGAGCGGTGTGGCATGTGTGTTGACAGCTGCCTTTGTAGATGGTAGCCAGCTTCGTGCAGAGGTGGCCATCTTGGCAGGCCTTTGAAGCCCTTTCTGGAACATGATAGACTTTTCCAAGGAATGGCAATTCCATAATCTAATCTTTACCAGGGATAAAATAGGTGATGACTGCTCCTTCTCCCATCCCTCTTCTTAGCCTGGGAAAGGCCCATGGAAGAAAAGGAAGAAGAAAATGGCTTAATTCCACCCAGGAGTCAACCTTATAGTGTCGACAAGTTCACTAAGCCAGGAAGAGGGACTGGGATCTAGTGTGGTTTCCAGCCAGTATACCAGTGATCCTGCCCACCCTGTGAGCCCCTGGGGAATTGTGCCTGATACACTGGTGCACACCCATGGGACTATTGACAACCAGTGTTTTATGTTGGGTAGCAATGTGTTTTCTTAAGGCAAGTTACTTGTGGATTTGTTGTGATTATAAAACTCGGCCTGGAAATGAACCTTTGTCCTTCCTAATCTACTTAGCCTGGGACTCAGAGGAACATAAGTCGGGGGAAGACACCCCTAACGCAGCCTCTAATGTTCCTTCCACGTGTTTCTGCAGGTGATGGTTCCCGAGGCAGAGACCAGAGCCGGGCTGACGTTGAAGCCCCAGATGTTTCCTCTTACTGTGACCGACAGACCTGTGATGGATGTGGTCTTTGTGCAGTTTTTGGCATCAGTTTCTGGGAAAGTCTCTTGTTTGGGTAAGGTGTCATTTGAAAGCAAGAATAGAGAATTTCAAAGTAGGCAGGCAGGATGGGATTTGGATGAACTTTTCCTCATTGGAAGCATGAAAGACACATGCAGAGCTTGTTCCTGGAAAGTGGTTTTTGAGAACCCTTACTGCATAGAATTCTTTCTGAATAATTGCCTCGTGAGTCACCAGAGCATTCTCTTGGAGTTTTTTGCTTTGGCTCTCAAAGGAGCACACAGATTTCTTTTTTTTCCTCTCTGACTGGGAGGAAGATGGAATTGAACCCAGGTTTCAATCCTAGCTATGTGTCTTACCAGCTGTGAGACTATGCATTTTACTTGCCCAGCCTCAATTTTTTGTCTGTAAAATAAGAATACTACCACCTCAAGGTTTTTAATGTGATCATGTCAAGAGTAGTGCAGCACAGTGGCTGAGAGCGTAGACTCTGAAACTGGATTTTATGGACTTGACCTCCAGCAATATGACTGGGGCAAGTTACCTAACCTCTCTGTGCTTTCGAGTCCCTTATGTGTAATATGGAGATAGTAATAGTACCTACTTCACAGGGTTGTGAGGACCAAGTGGGTTGGTGTGTATAGAGCCTGTAGAATCATATGTGTGACACAGAAAGAGCCATGTAAATCTTTGCAGTTGTCAGTAATAATATCATTATTATCAAGGGCCTGGTTCCATGCCTGGTGTAACACGGACGTTCAGTCACTGCTTCATCACCTTTCCCCTCTTTCTGCTCTTTCTGGTGCTCCATAAGTGTCACTTTCTCCATTTCATCCATTTCACTTAGTAGGTTCTCTGGGAATGTTGCTTTTTCTTTTCTCTCTTCTGTTCTGGCTCAAGCAGGAGCATTCAGTAAACGATACGGCTGCCTGCACCTGCATTGTTAGCCACTCAGACCCTGCATCAGAGAGGTGTCTTGGACTCGAGTGGGTGCATTTTATCTTGAAAGAAGCTGCCCAACACCGCCTCTCAGGAGCTCAGCAGTAGCACACAGGCCACAGGAGCTGAGGATCAAGCATGGGCTCAGTGTTGGGGAGGGCAGTCACATGAGGCTTTCCCTCTTTCCTCTGCAGACACCTGTGGTGACCTGCTGGTGACCCTGCAGTCCCTGAGCCGCCAGGGGGAGAAGCGAAGCCTCCAGCTCTCCGGCAAGGTCAACTCCATGACTTTCACGTTTGACAGCGTGCTTCCTGGAAAATACAAAAGTAAGAAGTGCACCTTACCTCTCGTGTCTCTCACATACTTCCTGTCTCTGTAAACTTTCTAAAATTCAGTTCTCAGATTATACCATGACAATATATCTTTGCTTAACTCTTCTTTGCCCATGACATTGACCGAGCATTACTCAGTGATGTAGGAGTTAAGGTCCGCGAACTCAGTGCCACTGATGACTCCTGGCTGCTTCTCTTTACGGAGGCTCCCTGACTCATGCTGTTTTGTTTCTAAGTGCCAGAAGAGAGTGTGAGTTAGTTCCACTGACGTGTTCTACCAGTTCACACCAGTGTGACCTTGGCAAGTTCCCTGATCTCTCTGAGACTCAGTTTTTGCATCTGTGAAACAGGCGTAATAGAGCCTCCTACAGACTATAGAACTAAATGAAGTTTGTAAAGCCCCATGTATAGTGCCTGGTAAGCAACAGGTACTGGCGAATGTTATATCCCTTCTCCCCACCCTTCTCAAGAAGCTGCTTCTTGCCTGTGTTTCTGCTTTTTCAAAAATCAACTTGGAGCTGCTGGCAGGAGATGGCCTGTAAAATAGACTGCTTTTTCCTGGGGAGTTATATTTTTGTTCATCGGGAATTGGCAAGCTACAGCCCAGGGGCTGTCTGTTTTTACAAGTAAAGCGTCCTGAGAACATAGCCATGGCCGTTTGTTCCTGTGTTGTCTGTGGCTGCCTGTGTGTTACAGGGGCAGAATCGAATAGTCAAAAGCTGCAAATCGTGTAGCCAGCATGAAAAAGTGCCAATCCCTGCATACCTCACTTGCAGCCCGATCTTTTAGGCCTAGTTGGATTTCTTTCTTGGTGATGTCACAACTAGTTCTAGTTTTCCTTTAGCAGGAATTTGTCCCAAGAATTGCTAGCTGTAAATATATGTAAGTGTATGTTTATATCTGTGTGTACTCATACACACATTTGTTGAGTTATGTCATTGTCATTTTTTCTGGTGGCGGCAGGAGAGGTGGTGTGCTTTCTGCTTATGTGTCTCTGTGTGTGTTTGCTCCTGCAGTCAGCATAATGCATGAGGATTGGTGCTGGAAGAACAAGAGTCTGGAGGTAGAAGTTCTGGAAGATGACGTGTCGGCGGTTGAGTTTAGGCAGACGGGCTATATGCTGAGATGCTCTCTGTCTCATGCCATCACTCTGGTATGTGTCTGTCTCTGGTCTCTGGTCTCTGTGGAAGAGACTCACCTTGTAGAAACAAAGAAAGACTAGCACGCCAGAATGTTCTAGCTATAGTCAAGTCAGACTTCCTTTTCTGTCCCTCAACTCGCCCACTGTCAGGAAGGCGTAATCAGGAAACATTTAAAGTCCCTTAGTGGGATGATGCCTGGATTTAGGATATTCATTAAGAGGTGCCACCAAGGATATGTGTTCCAGTGCAGAGTTGACATAGTTGGTTCAGGGCTACTCGTGAATTTTCTAAATTGTCTTGATGTTAAGTTGTGACAAATATCATGTTCAGGTCTCAGTTTCTCAGTAGAAAAACTAAGGCAGCTGGCAATTAAGTGACTGCTTATGTTGGACACTGGAGGAATTGAAACTGGCATTTCAAATACCAGCTTATTGCCCTAATTTCTTGACTATAAAAACTCGACAAACCATTTTGGACAGGAGATGGGTGAATGACTGTCCAGTTAAGAATGAGTGATGGGCATTTAGAAAATCGTTCCTTTTCAGCAGTGGATTTCTGGTTAAGAGTAGGATCCATATTCCTTGATGATGGCCAATTAGGCCCTTCCTGACTCCAACCTTCCCTTTTACCCCTGGGTCCCGGCCACCCTGGCCTTTTCCAGTTCCACACCAAGCTTGTTCCTTCCTCAGGGCCTTTGCACATGTTTTCTTCTCTCGCTGGAATGCTGTGTCTTTTCCTGAAATGTACATTGTTGGTTTCTTCTCATCGTTCAGGCCATAGCCCCACTCTTAGCTGCTCAAGAGAGGGTTGTTATGACAGCTAAAGAACCCTCTGCCAGGATTGCTCTTGATCCCACTCCCCGCTTATTTTCTTCATAGCTCCATCACTTACTAGCTGCAATTACTAATTTATGGGAGGACTCGTTGACTTTCTGTCTTCCCATATTAGAATGTAAGCCTCCTGGAACAGAAGCCACAGCACTGCCCCCCAAGGCCCAGCAGTGTGTCTGTCACATCGCAACATCGCAGGTGCTCAATAAATATTAGTTGATCGAATGAAAAAGCATGATTTTGCTGGAAGTTCTGGAAGGTTTTTAATTTTCCTATGGCACCCAACTGCTCAAATGATTAATGGGCAAAACAGATGACTGGTTTGGAACAGAAATATTATTATATTATTGTGGTGTCTCCATCTCTCCTAGTAAGTCATTGTATTGGCTTTGATCCTTTAGGAGTTTTATCAGGATGGAAATGGACCTGAGAACGTGGGGATTTATAACCTCTCCAAAGGAGTCAACCGATTCTGCCTCTCCAAGCCTGGTAAGTTTGGAAGGATTGATGTGCTGCACATTAGAGAAGCAGAAAGGCACCAGGGATGGTTCATAGGCGTTTCTCCCTGCCTTGGTTCTGTTTTCACCAGGCACTCATTTCGGCTGTGTTTGGCACACTCTTGTTTTTCTGTCTCCCTTGGATTTGATTTGGGTAGACATTGCTGGGCCCTTTCACCTCTACAAATATTATACCATTGGCCAATGACCTGCCTTTATAGTGATCTTTTAAAGTCGAATCATCTCCCACTTGGCTTAAAATCCTTTCATGACTTCTGTCTCTCTTTGAACTTTTTTGAGATAGAATTTGCATACCATGAAATTCACCCATTTAAGATGTACAAAGAAATGATTTTTCTTGAATTCACTAAGTTGCACAGCCGTTACCATAATCCAGTTTTAGAACATTTTTGTTACCCTAGGCAGATCCTTTGTGCCTTTTAACAGTTAATCCCCATTTCTGGCCCCAGGCAGTCATGAGTTTATTTTCTGTCTCTATGGACTTGCCTTTTCTGGACATTTCATATGAATGATATCATACAATACTGGTATTTTCCCTGGCTCCTTTCATGTAACATGTTGTTTTTGAAGTTGTGGCATCTATCAGTAGTTGGTTCCTTTATGTCGCTGAATTGTATCCGTTGTGGATAGGTCACATTTTGTGTATCCGCTTGCAGATGGTAGATATTTGGTTGGTCTCCAATTTTTGGCTATTACAAATAGTGTTGCTGTGAACATGATTTGTGTCCATAAAAGTCTTTGTGTTTGTATATTTCCATTTTCCTTATCTAGATACTTAGGAATAGAATTGTTGGATTGTATGGTCAAATTATGTTCTGTAAAGAAATCATCATACTGTTTTCAAAGGGGCTGCACCATGTGGCTCTCCCACTAGCCATACGTGAGGGTTCCTGTTTCTCCACATTCTTGCCAACATCTGTCGTTGCTTTTTTCATTTTAGCGATTCTGGTAGATGTGAAGTGGTATCTCATTGTGTTTTATTTTGCATTTTCCTGATGAATAATTTAGTGGCTTCTCTTGCTTCCTGAGATAAAATATACAATCTTAATCCGATCTTGAGCTCCTGTATGACCCAGCCCTGCTGGCCTCTGTCTCCTCCAGCCGCTCTGTCCTTCCAGGTGTCGGTTAGGCTGCCTTTGACTGCACATAATGAAACCCATACAACAGTGCCATCAAATGGAACAAAGTCTGGCAGTGTATGATTGCCCGCAGGTTCAGCAGCTGGTAGATGTCTGGGTAGTGTCTGAGCTTCTTTTGATCTTTCCCTTGTATTTTTCACCTTCTGTTTTCAAGATGGCTATGGTTGCCTCATAAAAACTTGTAATGTTTTAGGGCAGGAGGGTGAGGTGGGAACAGGCAAACACCTTCCCAGATGCCTTGCTCCAGTAAGTTGCTTTTATGCATCATTGGCCAGAACCGTGTCACCTGGTCACCTCCAGCTGCAAGGAAGGCTGGGACAGTTGGATATATTGCCCAAAGCTGGACACACTGCCACCTGAACATTACCAGGGTGTGTCCTGAAGGCAGGAAGGACAGCAGTTTAGGAACCAGCTCTTTAGCCCTGATGCAGAAACTATTCTCTGTGGAAGTGCCCCCACCCTTCTGGCCCTTCTCCGACTAGCCTGGACCTTCTTACCCATCACTTCTTGGTTCAGCATTACTTACCCTGGGGAGGATGGTCTCCAGTGTCAATAAGGCCTCCATTGGACACTTGATCTCAGCACCCGGCTCTATCCCCTTCCTGCATGGGCCTTAGTCGGTCTATCTGTGGCTATCAACTGCCTCCTCTTTCTGGAGGGTAAGTGCTGTGAGGGCAGGGACCACAGCTGTGCCACTCTCCATTGCAGACCAGCACCTAGCATGGCGTCTGGCCTGGGGGAGGTGCTCTGTTAATATCTGTTGAATGAAGGACAGACTGAATGAACCGAATCATTCTTTTCAGGGGTAGCTGTACCGGGCTGCTCAGTGCAATGAAGGCAGCTGGGTGGTCTGAACTAATTTCAGGTTTTTGTAGGAAGTATGGCCAAAATACTGGCAAATGATTATTTGGGGAAATACATTGTTATACTTTGCTTCTTTCTGAAATTGACTTTATTCCTCTGGCAAATGATGTAGTATGTTCTTACTCTACATAGGCTCATGGCATAAAAGTGTTTTCTATAATGGTTTCGTAATTTTCTGAGGGTTTCTTACTCCCTGCCCCCTTTTAGGAATAGTTATAGGAAGGAATTGAGGCTTTGGTTATGTTTTGGGTAGAGGTCTCACTCTGTTGCCCAGACTAGAGCGCAGCAGCACAATCGCAACTCACTGCAGCCTGTACCTCCTGGGCTCAGGCAATCCTTCCACCTTAGCCTCCTGAATAGTTGGGACTACAGGCAACTGCCACTATGCCCAGCTAATTTTTTCAATTTTATTTTTTGTACTGATGAGGCCAGGCTGGTCTTACACTCCTGGGTTCAAGCAGTCCTCCTGCCTCAGCCTCCCAAAGTGCTAGGATTACAGGTGTTAGCCACTGTGCATGACTGTCTTTTGGATCAGATCTTTAACAGAATCTTTTAAGTAGAAAATTGTTCTTAGTGTAATTTGCAGTAGAAATGTACTGTCTGTTCTTCTTGTGCATATGTTTGTTAGCTTGGTCTGTGCAGATGTCACTGCTGTGAGTTGTTAAATTATGGGAAATGAAAACCCTATGCCTGTGAGTGGGCTGTTAAATGGATTGGGTCATTGGTGAGAAGCCATCGTGGGCAGCAGAGAGATGTCTGCCTGGAATTTCTGATCCCATTAATGCAGTGTGTTTGAGTTTCGGATGGAAGGGGCTGCCTTTGAATTTCAAATGTCGTGATTGCTCCGCCTAGTAGATGCCATTGTCTGAAAATTACCTTTGATTTCCTGTCTACAGGTGTGTACAAAGTGACCCCTCGCTCTTGCCACCGGTTTGAGCAGCCGTTCTACACCTATGACACGTAAGCCCAGTTATGGAATACTTGATGGTGTTTGTGTGCATTCTGTGCAGGAGAGTGAGCGTACACCTCTTTCTTCTTCATTTACTTCTGAGAACAAAAGGAATTTTTCCATTTTTTTTTTTTTCTGGAAGAGGCAAGGTTTGGCATTAAACTGACTTCCCAGATAAGGGTTTTAAGTTACTGGATTAGTCACTGAGGAACTGGAGATAGAATCTCTTTCCCAAGAGATCTGTAACCCTAGGATAGAAGACTGTGTTTTTTGAAGTGGTTTAAATATAATCTTTGCCAAATTTCTCAGTCCTCACTGATGGGAATCTCTCAAACACAAGTCTGCCATTTTTATATTCTTACACGTGTATGTGGGTTTCCCTGGAAACTGGAAGTGCAAAATTTTGGAGTATAGGATTGGTTTACTCTTTAAAATACTTGTGTGGCTCTCTAGCAAGTTCCTCCCAAACTTAGAGTAACATCCTGTAGTATATTTAGAGCCAGGAAGGGGGCCTCAAAAGAGTGTCAGTGATCTTCAAGAATGGCCAAGTAGTATTACTAGTGTTTTCTCTCTACTTCTTTGATTTATAGGTCTTCACCCAGTATCTTGACGCTGACAGCCATTCGCCACCATGTCCTTGGAACTATCACCACCGACAAAATGATGGATGTCACCGTGACTATCAAGTAAGATGAGTGTTCTGCGGTAGGCTGGGAATGGGGGGATGAGGCCTGGGAGTCTCAGACGCTGAAAATGAATTTTGATTTCTTATCTCTGGGTGTACATACAAATGGCCTTCCCTCTTTTATAGGACATAGCTGCCAATTCATAACAGCCTTGATCCTTTCTTTTATGATTCAAGAATTACCTGTGGGCAATGAAGAGCCTTGCAACAGCTTGTTTCAGTATCTTAAATTTCTTTTTGAACTCTTTATACTTCTTGTCTTTGCTAAGGAGGAAAAAATTTCTGGAGTTTGTTCACTGTATTTCAAGTATTTTAGCAAGTTCAAAAAAATTGCCTATTTTTCTTTAGACCTTTTCCTGAAGGCTTAGGAAATAGAGATGACACCTGATACAAGATGGGTCCTGAGAGAAAGCATTTGAAAGGCAGTCCCCTTACCAGGGGCCATTATCATGTAGTTGTCACCTCTGAGGGAATTTTTTTAGTGTGGTGAGGGACATCTGACACCTGAATTTTCTTGAGAAATTGGGATCTTCAGTGTGTAGGCACTGGGCATGTGAGGCGCAACCTGGAGCATACATATTTGTCAAGGTGGTCGACAGTGGTCAGAGAGTCACATGCATCACCATAAAGTGACCTCTGTACTGAGTGCTATGAACTTGTCCTGGGGCTAGGGGCATGTAGGAGAGTAGGCTGGCAGATGCCAGGCCATGGTAAGGTTCTCAGTTTTTGTCTTACAGACTGCACTGACATGTTTTGAGTAGAGGGATGGCTTTTGTTTCAAGAGGTTCCCCTGGTTTCGGAGTGGATGGCAGATAGGAGGGCCCCAAGAGTGGGAGGTGATGGAGGCAGGGGGAGGAGACTCGCAGAGTCCATGGGAGAGGGGATGGGGGCCTCAGCCAGACCGATGGCTGTGAAGATGGGGATCAGTGGACGGAGAGTTGTTGAGGGCCAGAGTCGACAGGACGTGGCATTGGACTGCCCACTGGGCCAGGGAAGGAGGGGTATCAGGGACGGCCTAGCTTCTGGTTGATGAGAGCTAGATTTAAGGGGGAGGGTGTGCTGGAGAACTGATATAGCCCAGCATGATGCTGGCACAGTGCCAATGACTGTTCTGCTTGGGAAGTGTTAGTTATTGGTATAACTAGAAATCCATGTTCTCACCAATAGTGACTCCATGATACCTTTCATCTTGACTACATTCATTTTTGTAACTTAAGAAGGGCTTTTGTGTTGCTTTCTTGTGCCGGGGATTGTATGGAAAGTGCCTTCCAGCTGGACATAGCCACTTGTATCCACTTGACTTACTGATCCAAAGCCAGATGTGGTAACTGCCCTTCACACCCTCCTTGGTAGTCACCCCTGATTAGAAATGGCATCCCCCTTTTTCTCATTGTCCCTTGATTTTTTTCCTTCTCCTACACCCCATATCCAGCCAGACCCTCAGCAAATCTTTGGCTTTGCAACCAAAATATATCTGCAATCCATCTATCTGTCCCTTAACACTCCTCCATCAGACTTAGGTGTGACCCACGCCCGTCTGTCACCTGGGTCCCTGAGCCAGCTGCCATCTGGCCTTCCTGTCTCAGCTGTTGCTCTGTGACAGCGTGCTTGCTGTGCGGCAGCTGGGTGGTCCTTGGGTGGTGGAGATCCGATCATTCCTCACCTTAAACTCAGTGGCTCCATCCTGCTCAGAATCAAGCCCGAGGTTGCTCCGAGCCTGAGGCCTCAGTTCTACACCTGCTGCCCTTGTTTCTGTCTGACCCATCTGACTTCTCTGGGTCCCTCTGCCTGGGCTATGTTGGCCTCCTTGCTGTCCCTTGAACATCTGAGTGAATTCTGTCTCCCAGGGCATGGCACACAGCATTCCTCTGCCTGAGCGACATGCTGACTCTCCCTAACTTCAGACAGTGCTCAGTGTCACCCTGTCAGAGAGGCTTGGCTTCCCCTGTAATGTAGAATAGCTCCCAGCGCTCTCTTCTCCCATGCGGTTCTGTTTTTCCTCATTGTGCTGATTGTCTGATATAATCTTCCTGTTCATTGTCTGCCCCTTCCCACTGGAGTGTGGGTTCCCCAGGGGGGTTGTCCGCCTCATTGATGCTGTGTCCTGAGTGCCCAGAGCAGAGGCGGGCCCATGAGCAGCGCATGCTCTCCGTGAGGACTGAGTGATGACTGAGTGACGGAACAGGGGTGGGGTGTGGAGAGACTCCCTATGCCATATGGACGCTGACAGACTTTATCAGTTCGTCATAAAGTCAATGGCATTTTATTCCAACCCAGATCTGCCAGATCCTACTGCCATCATTACCAAGTTCAGTTTTTGTTTTTGTTAAACTATTTGTCTGTTTAAAACAGAAGACTGTGCCACTGGGGTGTCCTTAGACGGCATTCAGTGTTTTACTCCATGCGGCAGCCAGAGTGCGTCTTCCATGGTGGAGATCCCATCATTCCTGCTCAGAGAACGTCAGCCTCTCACTGAGCATAGGGATGAGCGGCCACCTCCTGTGGGCTCCCCTTTCTCTCTTTCAGGTCTTCAATTGACAGCGAGCCCGCCTTGGTCCTAGGCCCTCTGAAGTCCGTGCAGGAGCTGCGGAGGGAGCAGCAGCTGGCCGAGATTGAGACCCGTCGGCAGGAGAGGGAGAATGGCAAGGAGGGGAGTGGTGAGGGGAGGACTAAGCCTCCCGCGCAGGAGATGGTGGAGGAGCTGCAGGGCCCCTTCTCCTATGACTTCTCCTACTGGGCACGGTGAGCTCTCACGCTCATTTCTTGTCAGTGTCCCCTGTTTGGGGGATCAGAACTGGCCAAACGGAAGTCTTTTAATTATTTTAGGTCTGGAGAGAAAATCACTGTTACACCCTCATCTAAAGAGCTGCTCTTTTATCCCCCTTCCATGGAAGCCACCATCAGTGGCGGTGAGTGTCAACTCCGTGAGCGAATGTCCTTTGTAATTGTTCCTTCACCTGTGTTTAAACATTGATTTGTGTTGTTACTTTAGTGAAAGCCATCTTTGTAAGCCACCTTGCATATCCTCTCTGGCACACAGATGTTGCTGTTTGATGGATGAATGAATGAACGATATAAGTAAATCGAAGTAACTTTTTCTATTAGAATTAAGGTGTTCTTTTTGGAAAAGACCTTGGTTTTCTTTGACATGATCAGAGTGACACTGGAAGGTAATTGCAGAGCAAAATCACCAGTTTCTAAAAAGTGAATGTTTGCCTAGATGTGTCTGAATTGTTAATGACCTTTCTTTTGTTTGTCAAAGTGTGATGGGAGGATGAATGATTGAAGTGATTGCCTGTGGAGTATTTGTCTTTTGGCGGCTGAGAGTTCCTTGAGTGGTTGGCATATGGGGCTTGTGTTTGGAAGTGGAGTGTCTGAAGAGCATGACTGTCTCACAGGCAGGCTCTGTGGGGCAGCCTCCGCACTGGGTCCTCTGGAGGCTGAGCGGCATAGCTTCCTCTCTGTTGTAAAGGGTTCACTCCTGAGCTGTGGCCTTGTGAGAACCCCAGGAGAATGGCAGTGAAAACTGGCTTCACCATTTGTTCAGCTCACCTGCTCAAGTCCTTGCTGGCTGAGCAAAGCCTCTCAGGGGTGGAAAGAGGCTTGGCTGCCTCCAGTTAGAGCTTTCTGGGGTCTTGAGAAACTTTGTTTGGAACTAGCTTCTAATACCTCAGATCTAGGCCCTCCTTCCATGGGAAACTCAGCCAAAAAGCTCGTCTCTCTGCAATGGCACACAATTCTTGAGTTTCTTTCTCCCCTTTGTAGAAAGCTGCCCAGGGAAGCTGATAGAGATCCATGGGAAGGCAGGTCTGTTTCTAGAGGGCCAGATCCACCCTGAGTTGGAGGGAGTCGAGATTGTCATCAGTGAAAAGGGCCTGAGTTCACCCCTGATCACAGTCTTCACTGATGACAAAGGGGCTTACAGGTAAGCCTATGGTTAAGAACGTTTCCTTAGGACCAACTGGGGTCGGTGGGGTTGGTGATGCTTCCTCTGAGATTTGAACCAAGGCTATCTGTAGCATTTTGCTTTCTCTTCTTCAGTGTTGGCCCCCTGCACAGTGACCTGGAGTACACTGTGACCTCACAGAAGGAGGGCTATGTTTTGACTGCGGTGGAAGGAACCATAGGAGACTTTAAGGCTTATGCCTTGGCCGGCGTAAGCTTTGAGGTAACACCTTATGTTTACAAGGCAGTTTTATTGAGGTATAATTAACATACAATGAACTTGCACAAAAAAACGTACAACTTGGTGGTTTTGACATATGAATACGCCCATGAGCACACCTCCACAGTGTACATAGTCAATGCGCCCCTCACTCCCAGGCTTCTTCCTGCCCCTTGGGGATCCCCCTCAACATCTGATCTGCTTTATGTCACTGTCAATTTGTTTGCATTTTCTGGAGTTTGTTTTGCATAAATGGAATCATACAGGATGTACTCTCTCTCTCTCTTTTTTTTTTTTGGTCTGACTTCTTTCACTCAGCCTAATTTGGAGAGCTGTTGACTTTAGCATATTTATGTGCCTTTTGAGAAGCGATCTAGGCTTCCATCCTTAGCTGTTCTGTGTTGAAGGACACAGAACGTTCTTCTGGTAGCGTCTGCCTTCCAGCACTCTCCCACCAGCCCTTCTTAGGAAGAAGCATGCTGTGTGTTGTACAAAGTGAGTCTGGAAATCCTTGAGTATGGGCATTTACAAACTGCAGCCCAAAGGAGAAGGTCAGGTCACATCACATGAAAACTTAAAATTCTGTATTACTGAATACATTTTAAGCCAAATGGAAAGATCTCCAGACTGGGAAGCAATATTTGTATCATAAACAATATCTCCAGTTTACAAGAAGCCCCTACAATCAATAAGAAAAAGTCAGCCCAATAGAAAAAAATGAACAAAGGCTGTAGAAAGGCAGCTCATGGAAGTAGTGCAAGTGACCAGCAAACTCAGAAATGCCCAGCCTTGGCAGGCACAGAGGACATGCGGAGGAAACTGATATCCAAACACTGGCTTGAGGAGTTAGATTTGCAGTAATTAAGATGGTATCTGCTGTTTGGGAATGTGTATTTTCCTATGCATACATAATTTACAGAACTGTTTGTGGCCACAGCCACTTTGGAACAAGTTTAGTCGTAGCTTTCTGATGTAAAGTGCACATATTCAACATTCCATTCCTAGGAATTGATTGCTCAGAAGAGAAAGACCTAAGTGCACAAAGATGGATGCTTGGGGACATTGTGTTTGTCTCTCTTTGTTAGGAAAACAGGTGGCTGCCTGCGTGCTGACCCTTTCTTTAGAATGTTATTTAAAGGTAGGACATGGTGACTCATTCCTGTAATCCCATCACTTTGGGAGGCTGAGGCAGGAGGATCACTTGAGATCAGGAGTTTGAGACAAAACTGGACAACATAGTGAGACACCTGTCTCTACAAAAAAATTTTAAAAAGCTGGAGTAATGATGCGCGCCTGTAGTCCTAATTGTTTGAGAAGCTGAGGCAGGAGGATTGCTTGAGCCCAGGAGTTTGAGACTAGCTTGAGCATATAACAAGACCCTGTCTCTAAAATAACAAAATGTTATGCAGTAGTTAAGAGACAGGCAGACCTCTAAATCAGGGGCTGCAGAAGAGGAGAGCGAGGACAAATTGTTGAGGAAGAGAGCAAGGTGCAGAACTGTATGTGTAATGCACCATTTTTGTTTTGCCTTCTCCCCTCAGTGAACTTACCAGCCTGTCAACAATATACATAATGTTTATAAAATTTGCATGGGCATAGAAAGAGTTCCGGAAGACTCCCTACCAAACATTTAACATTAGTTTCCTGGGGGGAGGAAGGATAGACCTCACCCCACTCCCATGAATAACAGTAAGAGAAAAAATACTTCTAAGGGTTACCTCTTGGCTTGTGGAAATATCATCTTCATGGTCAACAGGAGCTTACCCTTGTCCTGGTCTTGTCTGCTCGTTCCCAGATAAAAGCTGAAGATGACCAGCCTCTCCCTGGGGTCCTCCTATCCCTCAGTGGTGGAGTGTTTCGTTCCAACCTCTTGACTCAGGACAATGGCATTCTGACGTTCTCAAACCTGGTAATGTGTCCTTCTGCAGTTCTCTGCCTGCCTGTCTTCTCCTAGAGAGGGCCAGGAGGCAGCGAGCTTGACTGTGTGTGGCTTGACAATGTGAGGGCAGAAAACTAACACGGGGTGGTTCAGGTTTCTTAGGGACCACATTAGAGTATTGCTCTTCCCGAAACGCCATGCTGCTAATTCGTGTTCCCGTCCACATGCACTTGTTTTCTGGTCACCCACTTGTCACTGACAGTGAATTAACTTCCCTGGCCACAGAGGCTCCGCTCCTTGATGTCCCTTTGTTTTGCCACGAGATTGCGGTATTTATAATTCTGAGTCTTGTTTGTGGTTAGCTCGTGTTTCTTCTGCAAAGCCACTCCATGTGGTGGGAAGATGGCACCAATGAAGCCCTGACCCCATGGGATTCAGGAAGTGCATGTTCATTGGCTATCTTGTCAATTGAGCAAATAAGGGGGCTATTGTGGGGATATCGCAGGCCAGAAGTGAGGTGTCTGATAGATCTCATGCTCTCCAGATGCACACTGTTCCTAACTTGCTGTGGCTTATCGGGCAAGTTACTTTACCTCTCTGAGCTTCTGCTTCTTCATTCATAAAATTCAGATGCAACTCCTACCTCACAGGGTGGTTGTAGGCACATGATAATGACAGCTGCCGTTGCTAGAACTGTGATTGTCATGACCTGGCTGTGACTGTTGATTGTAGAGATGGGGCTATGTTTCTGGCTGTCTGGGAAGCCCTGGAGCTCCTGTGGTGTAATTCTGGCCAATCATGACTTTCGTCCCCATCCCTTAAGCCATACCTAGACATGTCCTGAGGCCCATGTGGTTGTCTTGACAGAGCCCTGGCCAGTACTACTTCAAGCCCATGATGAAGGAGTTCCGGTTCGAACCGTCCTCACAGATGATTGAGGTGCAGGAGGGCCAGAACCTGAGGATCACTATCACAGGGTACCGCACAGCCTACAGGTAAGTGGCCCCGCTGGAGAGTCATGCTGGCGCCCAGAAGCACCCCCGGCTTCATGTGGGTTTTAACTGGGAGAAGGGAGAGGAGACGTGAGGCCAAGGTCTCTTCGCTGCTGCCCTTCTCTCCTAATATCTCAGCCTGGTGGGTCAGGCTCAAATTTTCTGCTTTGAAATTGGCATGAGAGAGCTTATTGAATTGCTCAAATCTTTTTTATTTTAATTTAAATTTGGGTTACATTTTTAAAAAGAGAAAATGTATTCACCTGAGTAACTCTTCAAAATGTTGCAAATAGTGTGCTGTGGTATCAAGTTTCCTCCTGTCCTTGTCTTGCATTCACCCAGGTTCCCCTTCCAGGAGACAGCTAGCATTTCCAGTTTTTCTGAATCCGTCCAGAGATAATTTATGCAAATACTAGCTAGGGATGATTAGATGTATCCATACATATATACATGTATACACATAGACTCATACTTACATTTTTTTACACACATATGCAAAGGCACTTTAGATGAAGATTAACCAGAAAGATTGGGCTTAGAAAATGGGCTATTTTCAACTGAATATGTGGAATAAGAGAGGAAATGAGTTATTTCCATGATATTTTATGCTTCATTATTTAAAATAAGGCCTAGCAAGAATAAAATAAAGCCTAGCCTCCTAAAATGGCAATTTTCTGAGCACCCCTCAGAAGGTATGAGAAGAGAAACTAGTGACAGCTTGCCTTCTGGTGGGGCAGGCATGGTTAGGAAGTGGCATAGCCACACCGGGTGCCCAGGTCATGGGGCGCAGTTCCTACTGAGCTGTTTGTTCTGTAACTGTTGTCAGCGTGGAACACTTTCCCTGGGCACCTCTGGGTGCTTCGGACAACTGTGGGTGCATCACGTTCTGTCTCTCGTCACGCTAGTTGCTACGGCACAGTATCATCTTTAAACGGAGAACCGGAGCAGGGTGTTGCCGTGGAGGCTGTGGGCCAGGGTGACTGTAGCATTTATGGAGAAGACACCGTGACCGACGAAGAGGGCAGGTTTCGGCTGCGTGGCTTGCTGGTGAGCCCTGGAACGTGTCTTATTAGGGGCCCCTTCTCATCCTGTGTCCACAGACTACTAGGAGTGGGGTGGGTGAGAGGGCTGGGTGGGGGCACTGGAATCTCCCAGTCTCTGTCTTAACTGGCACAGTTGCCTTTTATCTACCCAACAGGTCAGATTCGAATTCTGTGGCCAAATCAAGTTTGACAACCATGGGTTTGGTGCAACTTTTCCCTAGCAGTGTGGTGATGGCTTATGCCTGGGCTCTCAGACCAAGTGCCTGTTGGGCCAGAAGAGAAGTGAGAATGACTGAAGGAGGCTTGGGGGGGCAGTAGGACGTGGTGAGGACTTTGGACAGGGATCGCCCTGGAAAGGGGACCGCCTGTTACTGAGCCCCAGCTCATTGGAGTCATGTGGGAAGACAGACGCAGGGCTGACAGATTGTTTGAATTTTTGAAAGAGAAATCAGAAATTCAGATTTCTATGTGAAAATGCCCAATTTGTAAATGTTAACAACTAATTAGGGAAAAAAAAATCCCCACAGCTTCTTTGACTTATTGGTCTCTGGCTGCTAAATTGCAACATTTGGCTTAAGGTTTGGTTCATTTGTTCATTCATTTTTTTTTTTTTTTGCTCATTCAACAGACAGTATATATCATAGAAGTCACAAAGAAGGAGTGTGAGTTGAATAGTACCCAGTGGACTGGGCCACCAGGGTCTGGAATCTGGTCCCCAGACTTTCAGATTCACTAACTGAGCATTTGTAGTTGACCCCAGAGACAGTCATACTAACTTGGTGACAGATGAATGTTTGCCTCAGTCACGTGAGCTGAGATGCAAGTCAGTTTCCCAGTTTATCTATGTACCTTGGGGTGAGACTGCTTTTTCCTAAGACAGGTATACTCTTGTTGTGTGTCCAGGGCAGCCTACTCTCAGGTTTCAGGGTTCCTGGATACCTGGAAGTCAGGCCAGATAGTGGCTTGGTGAGCACAGAGTGTTCAAGCCAAAGGAAGTGGGTGGATGTGGCCATGCTCAGGTCAGGGATATAGATGTTATGGTCCAGAGAGGAGGCAGAGCTGGATGCGCTCTGACTGCAAGGCCTCTGACCCCTGCTCTGCTACTGCTCCCCCTGGCATGTGTCCTCAGAGTCACCATGCCAGTGGCTTCTTGCCTTCCATGTGGATCTGGACCTGTTTTCCATAGCTGCTCCCTCCTACTGTCCCTGTCCTCTGGCTGCTGCCACAGCAGCTCACGTTCCCCAGGCATAAGATAGTCTGCTGTTCTCCAGGCCTGACTTCCTTCCTCATAGCGATGATTCCAGAGAGGACAGACAGGGTGGCATGCTGCTTTCTCGTGCTGGCTGTGGCCACGTGAGGGGAGAGGGAAGGGCGTAGAGCCTAGGCCTCATCTCCACACTGAGTGCAGGCACGGCCTCTGCAGGCCGTCCTTTGTTCCCTACATGGACGCCCTTCTGCTCTGTTCTGCTGGGGTTCGAGTCCTGCCTCAGTCATTTTTTAGCTTGATGAGTTTAGGTACGATTTCCGTCCTTTCCTTGTCTGTTTTGTCATCTGTAAAATGAAGCTGAGAATAATGTCTACCTCATTGGATAGCTGTGAATTTTAAATGAGTCAACACATGTAAAACACATAGAGGCTGCCTGGCACTTCACCCAGTCAGTGTGTAGTTTTAAAAGGAAGAACAGACAAAACCTCCCCAGTAGAACTGCGAGCTGACTTCTGCTTACAGCTTTTCTCGATCTAGGGGCAGTAGCCGAAGGGCTGTGGGGCCCTTGCAGTTCAGCTCTCAGCTAGGGCCTGCCTCGTCGATTTTTGCTTCAAGAATGGAAATCCGCAGCATCCTCTCTGTTCCTCCCAGTGCTTTGTTGGCCTAGACATGTTCTGAACTTCCTGACTTTACACATTTTAGTTAATTTAAACCAAACATAGTTTTCTTCTTCACTGCAATAAGATTTCCCCTTTTTTGGTAGAAACAGCCTCTCTATATTGCCCAGGTCTCAAACTCTTGGCCTCAAGGGATCCTCCGAGGTAGCTTCCCAAGTAGCTGAGATTACAGGACAAGGCAGATTTCCAGATTTCCATTGTAATTGATGCTCCCCAGCTGCCTCCTCCTCCCACTGCTTCCTTCTCTCACACGTGTTCCTTCACCACTGCCTTCCCCCCTCACATTTCTGTATTATTTTGAGGTGCCCCCTGGTGGCAGCCCATGCCTTCCAAGTGCAAGGCCTTCTGCAGATCATGGACTCTGAAGGGACAGCCTTTGCTGTGTCTCCTCAAGGGTTTGGGATTTGAGTTTGCCATTCTCCCAGAGGACGGCTTATTAGAGGTCCCTTGTTGAAAACTTCTAAGGATCTTGGCCCCAGTGAGGAGGCTCACCTGGGCCCATTTATTCTTACACCTTGCCGGGCAGTGCTGTCAGGACACGTCTTGGGGAGGGAAGCTGCACCCCAGGCAGTGCTGCCAGAGGATGGTGGTGAATCCCTGAGACAGTTGGCCGCAAGCAAGGAAGCAGGGCTGGTTAGGTTGGAGTGTTGCCCTGAGGTCACCTGGCTGGCCCAGACTCTGACCGAGTAGACAGTGCTGCTCCTCCCGGCTTCAGGGGCCTGTCTCTCCTTTTCTTCAAAACCAGCTCCTTGTGTCTTTTTCTCTCTAAGGTGCAAATAGCTGTTTTGAACGAACCTGGTGCTACCAGTTCTAATTGGGCTGTACAGTGAATGAACATGCCTTTTGGTACTCATAAATGTTTTAAAAAATAACAGCTTTGTTGTTTTTGTAAAAGCTCATTATAAAATAACTCAAAAAACGTGTAGGAATGGACAAGCCCTTTAGGGAGCAGACCTCGCTAAAGCCCCCACCTGGAAATTCTTCCGGGTGCGGTGTGGTAAAGGCATTTCTGACAGTTCTACCTGCACACACAGGTGATGGAAATACATCATGTCAGGTGACTAGAGCGTATCACTGTCCCTGCTAGTTTAGAAATACACTGCTATATCTTAGGGTTTTCTTTCTCCTCTTACATGCACATGGATGCCTTTGAACTCAGCCCAGTGCTTCTGATCCTGATGTGTCACTGGGTTAGTTGTGTTCTTGGTGATTGGAAATTGGTTGTTTTAAAAGTTTTTTCACCAGACACGGTGCCTCAAGCCTGTAATCCCAGCACTTTGGGAGGCTGAGGAAAGAGGATTGCTTGAGCTCAGGGGTTCGAGACCAGCCTTGGCAACTTGGTGAGACCTCGTCTCTACAATAAGTAAAAAAAATAAGTCTGGTGTGGTAGCACATGCCTGTAGTTCCAGCACTTTGGGAGGCTGAGGTGAGAGGATTGGAGGAGCAAGGTGAGAGAATCGCCTGAGCCCAGGGGTTCGAGACCAGCCTGAGCAACTTGGCGAGACCTAGTCTCTACAATAAATTTCAAAATTAGCTGGGCATGGTGGTGTGCACCTGTAGTTCTCAGATACTTGGAAGGCTGAGGCAGAAGCATCACCTGAGCCCAGCAAGTTGAGGCTGCGGTGGCCATGAGCATGCCACTGCACTCCAGCCTGGGTGACAGAGTAAGACTCTGACTCAGGAAAAAAAAGTTTTTTAGAATAATGACTTTTGGTAAACATGATATATGCCTATAGATTTGAGCAATAGAATAACCTCAGGTCCCTCTTCCCAGAAATAATATTTGTCGTAAGCATTTGGGAGTGCCATCCCTATTTCACTCGATGCATATATACAGGTAGAGGGGCAGGCAAATGGGGAGGAAAGGAATTTTAGCAGAGTAAGAGTGTAGTATGCTTGTAATTTTGAAATCAGAAACCAACTTTGGTTTTCCCTGGGTAGAAGAAAATGAAACTGAACTGGAATTGAAGCAATTGTAGAACTTCAGCTGTTTCTTCACCAGGGGTGCTTTTAAAGGAACTCCAAGCTCTTAAGAAGGTTACTAGGCCACAGATTGGGACAGAAAGTGAGAGGATGGGAATACTTGGTGACCATGTGCAGTCAAGCCAGGCTCAGATCAGGTGTGCTGGGACCCCTTTCTAGCGAAGTGACTCCTGGGTTTATTTGCAGCCGGGATGTGTGTACCATGTTCAGCTCAAGGCAGAAGGAAACGACCACATTGAGCGGGCTCTCCCCCACCATCGGGTGATTGAGGTAAGGCATCAGGTGCTGTGCTGCCCTTGGTTGGGTTGCTTCCCTGATCAGAAATCCTTGCATTCTCCTCCAGCTGTCTGCCTTTTGTCTGTGTGTGTGTTGGTGGGGGAACTTCAGATCTTAATTAAGGGTCCTCTTAGAGTACGTTGTCTTTACCAGCAGCATCTTCTGTGGGTTTAATGAACAGCAGTGCTGTCATGCATCCAGAAAGGAAATTGGAACTGTTGTATCCCCACTGCCCCTGCAAGCTCTGATCATTATTCTGCAAGTTAAGGATCTTAAGGCACAAGTAGCATTTCAAATCCAGGGAGGGTAATAAAGAGAACGTGGGCTTAATTGGTAGCAGGGCCACCGACTTTTCTCAAGTTCAGATGACCTTCCCCCTCCCATTTGGGGGGCAGATACCTTTGGTATTCAGTATCATGACTTAGCTAAATTAATCCCCAAAGAGGCTGTCCTCTAGGGCACAGAATGTGGCCGGGAGTCATTTGAAGTAAGGCTTTTCTCTGACTGAGTAACTCTCATTGTCAAGACTAGAAAGCTTGGGTAGGACAAGAGGAACTGCCTCTAGGTGACTTTATTTAGGTGGCTTTATTAGGCATGACAGTTGTCAAGTGTTTGGGGGGAGAGTGATGGGCCATTTTGAACTCTGGACCTGGGAAATGGATTTCTCGATGTCTTTATGCCATCCAACATTTCAAATGGCTGAATCTCAAACCAATATGCTTTTCAATTATATATATTTTTGATATGGTAACTTAGACTGGGATCACAGGTAACGTGAACTGTGGCTGGGCAGGAATGGGAGGGAAGTGAACCCTCTGGGGTCTCACCAGCTGCAAGCACAAACCCCGCCCAGAGAGGCAGCTGTGACTGCCCTGCTCACGACTGCAACTTTCTCCTTTTCTTCAGAAAAGCTGGGAATCTGGCTTTGTATACAACATTCCTTACTTTTAAATATGCTGGCAAGTAATTAAAACTTAGAAAAGAAAAACACTGTGCTTGTCAGACAGAGTGTGTCCATGGGCCAGCGACAGCCCATCTTCTGTCAGCTTGCGGCATTGGACCTGGGTTACTTCCATGGCAGACTTTGCTCCCTTACTGTATGAAGTAAAGTTTGCTATGAAGTAGCTCTCAGGCTGCCAAGCAGCTAGCCTGGAAATTGCTCCTCCAGCTTTCTCATTACTGGTGTTCCTTCTCTTTCTAGGTTGGGAATAATGACATCGATGATGTAAACATCATAGTTTTCCGGCAGATTAATCAATTTGATCTAAGTGGAAATGTGATCACGTCCTCTGAGTATCTTCCCACGCTATGGGTAAGACCAAGCTTTTCAGATGCAAGTACCGTGTGCTGTTGAGCTCTGAGACAGGCAGGAGCAGGACGTTTGTGTCCATGTAGCCCTTGCTTCAGTGTACAGCACATGGAGATGCTCTGAGGGACCACCCGTTGAGGCTGAGGCTGCAGCTGAGACACTTGGGCCGCAGCCTGCATTTGGGAGGGTGCTGCTGGTTGTTGGAGAGAATGCATTCTGTTTTGCCAGCAGTTAATCTTCTGAAGGATTATAGTAGATGCCTGATGGACGATCACTGTATCTGAAGTTTAACATGAAAAGACAATTTTAGGGCAGAGAGCCTCGTAACTTTTTAAATTCTGTCCAGGGAGGGGGTAATGCACAGTGGACTAGAAGAAAGGCAGTCTAGGCCCTCTTGTCACCAGTAGCTACCTTGCTGCCTTGGTCAGTCCCTTCATTTCCATGTGCCTCGTTTCCCCCTCTGCTTAGACTCAGGGACTGCTTATAATCTCTTCCAGCTCTAACAAAAGCTCCACGTTAAGATTAATGAAGAAATGTTTATAAAATGCCCTGCCATCCCTCCAGAGTCGTTCATGAATTGCTCTGGGGGAGTATTGTTGTCAAGAGTCACTTGTAATTTATATGCAGTTAAGTATTGGGCTTAGGGGAGAGTATGTGCCTGTGCTTTAATCACCTCTGTCCAGGGATGCAAGGTTGTTTGCCTGTGGGGACCAGCAGGTTATGCCAGAGAGTGCAAAGGGCTGGGTAGGGCCTGTCCCATCCAAGAGGGGAGGGGTGGCCATGCCTCAGCTCCTTCTGTGTGTTGCTGGTCCAGGGTTGATACCACTTCCTGGTTTGCCAGAGAAGCCAGAAATTGGAATTATTTGAAGTCATCTGAATTTTAATGTAGTCAATGAATTCAGATTTACTTAAAATACTGTACAGGGCAAAAGAACATACATGTGGTCTTGGTCTGTGATTTTTGTTTTTGGAAAACTCCCCTTGAGTTGTATTTTATATAGATAGCTTCAGGATGGACCCCAGGGAGGGGAGTCTGTGTCTCCCATGGCAGGGTCACTGTGGCTCCCTCATGGACTTTGCCACCAGCCAGGACTGCGCCTTCTTCCTCTTATGTCCCATTACATGTGGTGAGAACAGGCAATGATCCCGAATGTAAAGGCCAGAAACAAGCACTAAACTGTTTTCAAAGCAGCCTGGAGAACCACATGCAAGATGGATGAGTTGGAGTTTAACAAATACTTAGCGAGTTAAGATTGGCGTCATATGATGGGGCAGTACAGGGTGGACAGTGACACAGGTTTCACCATGAGTTGTGTACTCTTGGGTGACTTAGGCTCTCTGGGTCTCCAAGCAGATAACAAGGCCATGTGTTGCTGAGTTGGAGTTGGTGATAACGTACGTGAAGCGCCCGTTGTGGGCCTGGCATGTTACAGAGGTTCCACACATGTTGGAAGCTATTCTGTTTAATATTATCTTGATATGAACTGTCATTACTATTTTGAGCAAGAACATAGTTGGAATTTACTTTAAGTCTTGCATTTCTGTGGATGTCTTGCACCTCACTGGATGGCGTCTCAGATGATTGCGGAATGTGTGATATGCAGCCTGTTGGGAGGCGGTTTCTTTCTCAAATATTTGTGTTTCCAAAGACATCCCCTCCTTCCCCACCCGAGAGTCTCTGTCCTAAGGATGCCTGAAGTGAAGTGTGTGCTGTGTTCTGATTTCTAAAGCATGTCCTGCTTTGTTTCTGCTCCAGGTAAAGCTTTACAAAAGCGAAAACCTTGACAACCCGATCCAGACAGTTTCCCTGGGCCAGTCCCTCTTCTTCCATTTCCCACCCCTGCTCAGGGATGGTGAGGTAATGCCTGCGGCCAAGTCCGCCTTCTTTGTTTTAGCAATTTTAGTTTAAGGAATTTTAGTTTAAGGAAGCACAGTTCTCTCATTTTCTCCCTCAATACCACTCTGCAGAAATGTGCTTTCTTAATCAAAGGAGGTTGGGCTCTGTAGGGATTATTTTCTCTTAATTGTTTTTCCATTTACAAAAATAATACATATTCATGGCAGTAGATTTTAGAAAAAAGAAAAAATCAGACATAATCCCATCATCCAGAAATAACCACTGCTAACGTGTTGATTGGTATTCTTGGAGTTGTTTTTAATGCACGTGTGTGTGCGTATATAGATATGGATGTACTTTGTGTGTGTGTGTGTGTGTGTTTGTGTGTGTGTGTATGTATACACATACGTATTTTAATAATTCAAAACTGGGACCATTTTGTGCACTGTTTTGTAAGCCTTTTCAGTTAAGACTATATCATGAATCTGCTCCCCATCATGAATGAAATCTATTTTTTGTGTGTCGGAGTTTTACTCTGTCACCCAGGCTGGAGTGCAGTGGCACACTCACAGCCACTACAGCCTCCATCTGCTGGGCTCAGGCGATCCTTCTGCCTCAGCCTTTCAAGTAGCTGGAACAACAGGTGTGTACCAGCACATCTAGCTAATTTTTTTTCTTTTTTTAGTTGGAGTCTTGCCCTGTCTCTCAGGCTAGAGTGCAATGGCATGCTCACGGCCACTGCAACTTCGACCTCCTGGGCTCAGGTGATCCTTCTGCTTCTACAGGCATGTGCCACCACATTCAGCTATTGATTGATTGATTGATTGATTGATTGTAGAGATGAGGTCTCGCCAAGTTGCCTAGGGCTGGTCTCAAACCTGTGGGCTCAGACAGTCCTCTCACCTTGGCCTCCCAAAGTACTGGGATTATAGGCATGAGCCACTGTGCCTGGCCTTAATTTTTTGATTTATTGTAGAAACGAGGTCTTGCCAAGTTGCCCAAGCTGGTCTCAAACCCCTCAGCTCAGGCAATTTGTTAGCCTCCACCTCCCAAAGTGCTGGGATTATAGGCGTGAGCCACTGTGCCCTGCCATTAAGTCTTTTATGACATGATTTGTATGGACTATGTTCCATAATATAGGAAATGCTGTAATCTGTGTAACCAGGGCCCTGCGTCTGGGCCTCATTGACCCTTAGCACTTTGTGTCAGCTCCTTCTTTCCTGGCCTGCAAGGTTTCTGCCAGAAATCCACCGAGTCTTATGATGGGGGTTCCCTTGAATGTGATGAGCTGCTTTTGCTCTTGCTGCTTTCAAGATTCTGTCTTTGACAGTTAAATTTTAACGTCTCGTGCAGACCATGTGAGCTTCCACCTGTTTGGTCTCCTTGGGTTTCATGAATCTGGTTGCCCATCTTCCTCCCAGAGTTGATGTTTGTTCTCAATTCTCTTCAGGCAGAGCTAACTGTTGCAGTTGGCATGGTGAGAGCAAACTTTGCAAACAAGTTGGTACTTTTGGGTGTTATTAGCCAGAGGATGTCCCTACATATACGTCCCTACGTGTGGTGTTCTCTCTCCTGGCTTCTTACTAACTGCCATGGGGATGGTGTACTGTGGCCTTCCTCTGTGTAAAATGGCTGTCAAATTATTAAACAGGTTGTCATGGGATTTTTCCTTCCTATTTTTTCAGGGGTGTTGACCTTTGACATAGTCACTTTCACAGCAGTGTGGAACATTTTAGGCTTTGGGGCAGACCTCACCTGGATTCAGAGCCTTCACAGGTGCTTGGCTGCCTTTCTAGCTGAGTGACCCTGGGAGAATTATTCTTAACCTCCTCAGGCTTTACTTTCCTTGTCTGTAAAATGGGGCTAATGATCCTGACCCTGCCGAACAGCCATGGGCCTAAAGCAGCGTGCACAGTGCCTGGCAGCGGGCTGGGCTCAGCACACCAACTGTAACTGCCTCCTGGGATGCTGTGTTTTTAGAACTTGCCAGATTTGTGAGCCACTTAAGTATCGCCCCTTAGAAGTCGGCCTCACTTTGGATTGAAAACAGTCTTCCTCAGCTGGGTCATGTACCTCCCTCATCAGAACTGGTTCTTAATAACTTTATGTGTCTCATAAAGTCGGATCCTCAGAGGACCATAATTGTGGAGGCTGAATATGCTTCTAAGAAGTGCCACAGGCCCTGACAACCTTATCAGAAGACACAGTCTCCAAGACACTGGGGACACAACCGGCACTGATGGACTAGCCTGCCGAGATTACTGCTTGGAAGGTAGCAACCTTGATTTGGCTGTGTAGACTGGAGAAACATGAAGTTCTTTACATCATGGCCATAAGTTAGGTTTAGTTTTAATTTGCTTTGCCAAAGCTGTCCTTTACAAAAGTTACTCCTTCTCCTGTGTGCACAGAACTATGTTGTGCTGCTGGACTCCACACTCCCCAGGTCCCAGTATGACTACGTCCTGCCTCAAGTATCCTTCACTGCAGTGGGCTACCACAAACATATCACCTTGATTTTTAACCCCACGGTAAGTAAAAAGGGGAGGTAAACAAAGTCCACAGGGTGGTGAGAGAAGGCGAGTCCACTCCCGCTTGCCCCAGGTTGCAGGTTGGAGGGCAAGTACTCAGAGGGCTCCCAGCACTGAGTCCCTTCCCAGTCTTGGTTCTGCATTCTGGATTCTGGGTTTCCCCAGGTGCTTTTTAGCTTTTCTAAGCACTGATGCCTGCCATTCCCTTTGAGGAGGAAACTAGATCTTTCAGGAGTGAGCGTGGGAGTGAGTGAGGGACATTGCTGCCAGGGGCTGGTGGCATTGTTTCTTCCAGCAGAAGGCACATGTACCCACCTACACCAGCCTGTAGCACCCACTGCTAATTGACAGGAACACAGAGGACACAGGGCATGTAAATGACTCCACAGGTTGCAGGACACCAACCTGGAGCCTGATTTGTTTGACAAATAAATTGCAAGAGAAAAACCAGATGGATGAGATACCAGTGGGTTAGAAGAAACTTAATTTATCACAATATGGGGCCCTTGCTGGATCCTGTATCCAAGAGACTAAACAACAAAAGAACAAGCACAACATAAACCTGTCTTTCACATTCATGAGATCATTGTATAGGTCAGTGATTCTCAGACTTGGGTGCAGTAGCATCACCTGGAGATTGAACAGACACATCAGCAACAACAGCGGATTCCAGGGCCTCAGGACTGCTGGATCTGAACTTGGTGGGTGCAGGGATCCACATTAAACCACAAAAAGCTGCCCTCATAACTGCTGTGTTAGTCATTGTTTCTGGGCATTCTCGGTGGAAAGAGTAAGAATTTTATTTTTATTTCTTTAAAAAAAGGAAGCGATATGTGGAGCAAAGTATTTAGATATTCCCAATACTTTTTTTATAACTGCTTCTGTAATAAAATATCTTGAACTGAGTAGCTTATAAACAACAAACATTTATTTCTTACAGTTCTAGAGACTGGGAAATCCAAGATCAAGGCACCAGCAGGCTCGGTGTCTGGTGAGGGCCCATGCTCTGCTTCAGAGATGGTGCTGTCTTACTGTGTCCTTACGTGGCAGAAATGGGCACACAGGCTCTTTTATAAGGGCACAAATCCCATTCACAAAGGTTCCACCTTCATAGCTTAATCACCTCCTAAAAGTGATGTCTCCATAATGCTGTCATGTTGGTGTTTATGGTTCACCCTGTGAATTCTGGGGGACACAAGCATTCAGCCTGTAGCACCATGGTATATCCTGTTAGTCCCTGGTTGATGGACATTTGGGTTGTCACTAGTTTCCTGCTGTTACAAATAACCCTTTAATAAATTGCCTTATGGATGCTTTTGAATGTTTGTTGACCTCTCTGGAATAGAATCAGAAGTGGAGTTTCTGGATCAAAGGGCAAATGCATGTGGAGTTTTGGTCGATTTTGCCCCTTTGCTCCTGGGGGCTGCCTTATTTTGCATTCCCACCAGCAATGACTGAGGATGACCTCTTTTCTCCAGCAGGGGGTGTTGTCACATATTTTAAGTTTTGTAGTCTCATAGCTGAGAAGTGGTATTATCTCAGTGTAGTTTTAATTTGCATTTCTCTCTTTATGTGGTGAGGAGCCATTTGTATTTTCTTTTCTGTGAGCTGTTTACTTCTTAACTGACATTTCTATTGAATTTTTGGTCTTTTTTAACTGTTTTCAGAAGCTCTGGATATTAGCTCTTTGTTGTTTGAATTTTTCCCAGTTTATCATTTAGCCTTTCACTTGGTGTATGCAAACGTTTATTTTATTTTTATGTTAAATGTATTACTATTTATTGCTTCCAGACTTTGAGTTATAGTTAGAAAGTATTTCCCCACTCCCAGTTTTTACAGAAATGTATCATGTTTTCTTCTGGGACTTGTATGGTCTCTTTGTTACATTTAAATCTCTCTATTTTTGTGGGGCTTTTCCTGGTGTAAGGCGTGAAGAATGGTTCCCAATTATCTTTTTCATGTGCTATCCAGTTCCATACAGGATGAGAAGGCCAGCTTCCTGAGGTGTGGCTCATGCACAGTGAGCCGTCAAGGGTGGTCTCACTTGAGCAAGGGAGTGTTTTCAGTCCCCCAGGAGGAAGCACTTACCTTGCTCTCCTCTGTGGAGACCTGGTTGGAAAGTGCCAGAGAGATGAGTGTGGACGGCACTGCTTGCCTCTGCAAGGGGACACACTGTGACCCAGTGCTTCTGTGAAAGCCATGGGCAGCCATGGGCTGAGACATTCCCAAGGGCCCCAGCAGGAGACTCACCCGGGCCCAGGGACACACAGTGGTGGGAACGTAGAG